>JAQIXQ010000336.1:0-34100 GCA_034700485.1 Pseudosinella alba | reverse complement strand
TGGGCGAAGGATGATTATGGTAATTAGTAGAGGTGGGCGAAGGATGATTATGGTAATTAGTAGAGGTGGGCGAAGGATGATTATGGGAATTAGTAGAGGTGGGCGAAGGAAGATTATGGGAATTAGTAGAGGTGGGCGAAGGAAGATTATGGTAATTAGTAGAGGTGAGCGATATATGATTTAGCAGGTTCGAATCCCTGATTATGTGCGTTATTTGTTGTTTAAAATAGTTAAACCCAAGTGACTCTCATGACTCAGGGTTTTAAATTTTGTAAGAATATTTGAATTTAAGATTTTCAAAACTCTAGACTCCGGTCGGCACGCCGATCGGCAATAGGCTTCTAGTATAATATATTATGGCTCTTTTGGTTCCATACTCGTAATTCGCATTCCCTTTCCTATATCTTTTAAATGTCCTTCTTTCCTACGCGCACAAGTATATTCCACTCCATATCTATATCTCTCCGAATGGATCACACACGAGAAACGAACTTAAATGGCCCAAACGAGATGAGATGATGATGAAATGAAATGATGATGAGGAGGGTGATGGGGATAAAAGTGATGAGGATGATATCAGGCGGACTTTTTTCTCCACTTTTTCTCCCTGTAGTTTCCACATATTTACATAAACAGCTGAAATGAAATGTGCTGATCAAGGACTTTGTCAGTAAAATATATATAAAAAACATTAAAAACTAATTACGGTTAAAAGTTGGTTAATTGGCCAGGACAGGATATATGATTGGCACGTGAACTGGAACTTAATATTGGTTTCCTGGACTTATACTTGAAAGATTGATTTGGGAGAAGAGAAAGTTCCTATTTTCTATTTAGTCATGTATGGAAAGGGTTCCAATAGAAGTGTCAATCATTGACCTTCACACAGGAAGAGACAGTAACAGAGGGTTAATTATACTTTAGTTTGGGATATAGACAATTAATTGTCTTGCAGGGAAAGGGTCGGTGGGTAGGATATTGTTTGGAACCAGGAAGGGGGAAACATGGCAGATATGTTGGTATACGGGACGCTGGGGACATCGGAATACTCACTGATTAATTTGGTGAGGAATTACCCAGTCTTGTATAACCCCCAAGATCCGGGTCACCATGATCGGGTGAGGATTGATGCCACTTGGGCGGAGATCGGGAGACAGTTGAATAAAGAAAGTAAGGATGGGTCTGCTTCTGGAGAAAGTTATATATATCTCTAGGAGAGATGTTATCAAATGTCATGTTTCAAATCTTAATTCATTTCTGATAACTAATTATATGATTGACTGCTATTTCAGAGGAGTGGTGCTTTTCCAAGTGGGCGAATCTGTTAGATGACTACAAGAAGAGAAAAGCGATTTACGACAGTATGGGGACGTCGGTGACAATGATGAGCTGGCTGCAGTATGATGCCCTCAGCTTCTTGGATCTTTATCAGAACAATCCCCAGCAGCAACGTGACAATACGAGGTAGGCGGCATGGCGAGAAATTTAATGCTAACCCAAAGTGGAAATTATGTAATTAAATAAACGATTCCAAAATTTATAAATGTTTATTGTATGCTTTCTCCCTCTCTAGTTCAATCAATCAGAATCCCCCAGTTCATGCTGGTCCCCCGGAACCCTGCTACAGCAACGGTATCACAGTTCATCAGCAGCAAGCCCACCACCCTCCCCCGCAACAACATCAGCAATTGATAGTTCAAGGGATCGACGGGATGGGGCAGCAAGCGATAGATGCATGTCTCCATGTCAGGACAATCTTTAAATGCCCAACTTGTCTGAAAGCTTTCCCAAGTGATGACAAGGTTCGGGAGCATATGAGGACAAAGCAGTGCTTCAAATCAGCCCAGAACAATCCAGCCGGGGGGAATGTGCAAGTAACTAATTCCTCGACAATAGGAATCGAGCACAACAATCCATCATCCAAGAAGAAGAAACTAGATCCTCAACAGCAGTTGGAGAAGTATGCTGACGAGAACATGCGCATGTTACCATCTCAAGCTAGTAGTACGACCACAACAAATTCCAGCGATCTGGAGCAGGCGGACAATAGTAACAGCGGGAGTGGGGGGACTCGCAAAGGGGGCAAGAATAGTACTAGGGTCACATGCTCGGGCTGTGGGCGTTCCTTCCAGGTAAGTAAACTATGAAAATAAATTATTCCAAAAAAAATGCAAGCATTCACAATCAACTCAAAGAAAGAAAGATCGAAAGAAAAATAATAACACAAGCAACTCAATAACTTCTTCAAGAACATTTCCTAAAACTGCGACAATCAATCATTTATTAAACTAAACATGTAATTATATATTATTTATTTATTTATCTTCCAGGGGAAGAACTCCAAGTATGCACTAAAGAAACATTACCAATCACACTACCACGATGGGCCTTCATCGTGGGGATTTACATGCAATATTTGCGGAAAAAAGTGTCAATTTCAGTTTAAACTGGACGAGCACATGAGGACACATTCCAAGGAGCAGGTAAATTCTTGTCAAAATATTTGAGTCACCGTTTCATAAGTTCTTGTAACTGCATTTTATAATCTGAATTCATGTATGACTTTGACTTATCTTAATTGACTGTCTCACAAATCAAATTATTTTTTATTGCAGCCCTTCGAGTGTGACCAATGCGGGAGAAAGTTCTCCATCAAGTTTAATCTGAAGCGACATATTAAGCTAATTCACAAGATTGAAACCCCGTATTTAAAAAGTCAAAATATGAAAAATGCGTAGTGGACAGAAGTTTAAATATCAAAATGTTTCCTTTTGCATGAGAGGGAGAGCCGAGAGGTAGATTTTTAGTTCTTAATATTTTATTTTAAAATTTAATCAAAATAAATCAAATATATTATCATCAAATATTATAGCTAAGAAATAACGTTTAATGTAATTTATAAAAAAATGTTTTGTAAAAAACCTAAAATAAATGTGCGTGTTGACTTTGTGCTAAAATATTTCGAATTTTATCGTACGATGCTTTCTGTGAATTATGTCGTTAAAGCATAAATTAAATATTATTTACTACATACATTTGTAGACAATAATAGATGTAATAAGTAAAACAAACGTATGCCTATAAAATACTTATATCGTTAGGACATGATGTTTCCAAAAATTTAGTAATTCCATTTATGCTGCATAAAATTATATTACAGACATCAGCATCTTCACGATATTTGTAGGTTTGGAGTTTGGAGCTATTCATTCATTCTCCCGTTTAATTGTCCGGCTGTACCTTTTGTGTTTGGATTCTCTTTTATGTTCCAAGTTTCCGACATCAGGAAAAAGGATATGAAAATATGTTCCACCTTCGTAGAAAAAAATTGGCAGAAATGATGTAAGCAAAGTACAATTCATGAGAATTCTTCGTGGTATGTAGTTGCAAATTGCAATTCATTTTACTATATGCACGATATTAATGTGGTATTGTAAAGCAAATGTAATATGGAAAATACAGAACCCCTCCATAAAGAAGGATTTAAAAAAAAAATCCTACCGCATGCAGCTCCATATTACTCCAAAATAACTACTGTTCCTGATCCTCTCGCAATGTTTATATATGTTCACCAAGACATATATCTCGGCTGAAAGGATTGAAAGGGAAAGGATGTACGATCAGGAGCGCAGTACAATACATAAAAGTTATTCGTTGAGTTTCTCGTATTCTTCTTATATGAATATGACTACTATGTAATGCCGTCACACGAGGATCTACGTACCTAGTAGGAAATAAGCTAATGAGAATTAAAGTAGAGCTACTATGAAATAAGTAGGTAACTATCAGTATTACAATAGTATTATATATTGTCAGTGGGTACAAGTACGACGATAAAATTAGATTGCAAATTGTAACTATTAGAATTTTATGCGCAATAACAGTTTTAATTGCTAAATGCAAACATGCAACACGAAAAATTTGCTATGGATGAGGAGGGCACACTGGACACTGTGGAGTATACGTTAATTAACCTGGTACGAGGTTCTCCGGAACTGTACAATTCTCAGGATCCCGGCTACCGGGATAAGGTCAGGAGAGACCTGGCGTGGGAAGCAATTGCAAGACAGTTAAATAAAGATGGTTGGTGAAACTTTGTTGAATCATGTATCTACCTTATAAATGATACACAACTTTTTTTTTACTAAACTGATAGTTAGTTAATAGCCATAGCCAATTGATTGGAAAAGTATTTTACTTCATCACTACAGTCGTTCTCTATTACGATTACCATTAAAACAATATTTAATTGACATTATTATCAGAGATCTGGTGTTACTCCAAATGGCGAAATCTGGTTGACTACTACAAAAACAGGAAGAAGATATATGACAACGTGGGGAGTAGGGGTTCGCGTTGGGTTTATTACGACGCGCTCAGTTTTCTGGACCTGTACGAAGGCAGCAATCGTGATAATAATAGGTATAGCTGATCCTATTGGCTCATCTCAAATTCAATAAAATACGATTTGAATGAAAGTTACAAAATCTTATACATAGCGAAACCTTGCATTTTATTTATGAAATTTATTTACAGTGACCACTCTCAGAGTTCGATTAGATCAGTACATGAGCACCTATTTGAAGATGGGAGCAATAACCAGAGCTATTTCAATGAGACGCAATATCATTCCTTGGATGGGATCACTGAAAGGGCTACAGGTGTTGGTGCTATAAGGGATAGGGATGAGCCTCGACTGAACCATTTGCCTGATCCACTCGCTGATTATGTACGTCCACCAAAAAGTGACTCCTATTGATTGACAATTAAAAAGTATTTCTATTGTACATTTAAACAAAGTTAATGACTTGAAATAATTATTCCTAATTACCAGTGCCCTCCAGCAAAACGGCAGAAGGCTACTGGACCCCCAGTCCGGGTGGCGTTTCCCTTAGCTGCAGCCGCTACCTCCTCTTCGGCAACTCGAAATATTTTCGCTGGGGAACCTGAGGATGGAGGGAGTGTTATTAATAATGAAGCCCCTTTAATGAAAATTACCAAAGTTCGCAGCACTAAGGAAGCGTTGAGTACTGGTCAACAGTTGCCGTCAAAATCTGCATCAATCTCAAGTCCAGACTCAGACTGCCCCCATTATCACTTCTGTATGTCTTTGGCTTCAAGATTTAGAAAAATGGACGAAGGGATGGCCACATACGTGCAAATGAAGATCATGGAAGTCCTGTTAAAGGCCCAGTTCCCGGAGGAATACAAAAAGAGGAGGAGCGACAACTAATTAAGATTTAATGCTCCGTTAAAAATTATGACATATGACAATTTTATTTTTATACGTAGAAAGCGCATTACATATAATGTAAGTACCACTAATATGTGGGAATAAAACAAAATCAAAATACGTAAAATTATTGGATAAACCAAGTGTCATAATTTGTTATACTTTATTACAAATGACTCCCATTTAGTAGGACGACATCAACGTATCCATTAGACTAGCAAAATATACAAAGAATAAGCTAAACGCAAGCCATACGCCCTGATCGAACGTAGCTCCCAAATTGAGATTAATACCCACAATGATTAATATACAGTATACAGCATAATTAAGAAAATAAAATACGTAACTTTAACTAGCATGTAAGGATGATGGAGGGCTCGTCATATTTTATAAATTTGACTAAATCTAAGGTGTCGGAGCAGCCGTCGCCACTGCACAGCTTGTCATACAAGTTCCGAAGGCGGAATTACAACCCAGAATAATAGCAGGGGTCCCCGCCCCAGCAGTAACAGTTCCGAATGTGGCCCCTGCAGCAGTATAACAAGCAACTACAACGGCAGCGCACCCCGCCGAACAAATGGCACCCGCCATGGGGCCCGCTTCCACCTGAAGAGATAAGATGAATGCCAAAATTGTTTTATATATCAGGTAATAATATCTCCATTGCCTGGAATCTTGTTAATCCGCAATAAGAAATTGCTAACTAACCTCAACCGGAGCCCCGAGAAGACTCAGAAGGGTCATGATGACCACGAGGACGGACTTATTTCTCATTGTAATCCACATCTTTCCTGAGTGAGAGTCAAAAATTGCTCTGAAACATGTAATGAAATGAAGCATATTTTTCTACAATTAGTTAATTACATAGCATATTATATGTGATTGGTAATTGCTTTTAAATCACAAATAAAATATTATTCTAGATCTGGACTGATTGATTCACAAAAATTACTCCTTACCAAGCACGCTTTGCCTTTATATTTGCTACAAGTTTCTTTTTTGAAATTTCAAAAAATATACTCAAAAAATTGATTCAGTTTCAAATAAAATGTACTTCAGAACAAATTCAAAAACCGCAAGAAGAACATTAATTTAGGTTAAGTTTAAGTATAACATTTAACTAGCCTTACACGAAGCGATGAAGCGACTTACAAAGACATACAGATACTGACAAAGATGCTATGAAATTCTCATTGAAAAACTGAAGAGAATGGAATGGAAAATTGAATGCAACACGTTTGCCTTTGCAAGCAACAAAAAGGCAAAACGTTTCTTCTTGATAAAAAACATTTTGCTCAACTATGCTCTGTATCTACTCTAAAAGCAAATTATATAAGTAGGCATAATATGCATGCACTATATGCTTTGATAACTTGGCTATTTTATGGCGATAATAACATGACGGTGAGAAATGGGGATACACCTACCTATGCACACACCTAGACTAGACTACTCTTAAGTAAAGTAAGTAGGTTTAGTAAGTTCCTAAACCTAATTAAGTATGTATGTGCTTACATTTATAACTTATAGCAATTTTTATGTGACAAAATTAATTTAGTTAAGTATATATGTATAATAATATTATGTATTGTCTTACATGCCTAATAATATGCCTATGGTTTTTGCCATTACTGCCTTATTAGTTGTATTTTTGTAGAAATTATTGTCATTTGGATTTTGGAAGGTATATGGGATAGATAGTATTTCTTCGCACGTTAATTAGCAAATGCAAGTTTTTTTTTAAAAAAGCAGTCGATAGACTTGAATTTGGATAAATATTAGAGTTCCTTTGAAGAAATTTTCGAGGAAATTAGTTTTTAAAGTGATATTTACCTATTATGATGGGATATTGATGAAACCAATTCTGCAAATTCTGCAAACTCTGCAAATTCGCATCTCCATTCCACCGTTTCCATTCTGCTATAAAATAGATTAAAAATATATACTTATGTGGCCTACAATGTCTAGAATCTTGTTAACTATTCGGTCTATTACGGTAATCTAGGTTTAATGGGTTCTCCGTTCAAAAGAAAACAATACTGGCCCTTCATCCAATTGTCTTTCTTTTGTTTTCTCCTTACGAAGAAAACTTGCGGGGTAAACAATACCAAGTTACCTATCTATTAGCAATAATGAGTGTGGGTGTCGGCATATGAATAATGAATCTAGTTGGAGGAGTGTAAACTTTTCCCCCGAAACGGGAAAGGGAAAAGTTCATATGTAAAGTGGAAGTGGGAGTGATCCATCCACCTCCACTGCATAATGAATTCATTACATCACCTACATCATCCCATTTCATCATGTCGAATTTTGATGGTGGATGTTCTGCATCAACATCAACAACAAAATATCCTACTTTCCCAGAAGGGAACGGGGTGCTTATTTGCTTTCCCATCTTCTTAAAATGAGAAATTATTAATTCTCTGATTTATTGACGTTGGAATAATAGGTTGGGGCTTATTGTTTTTAACGATGAATTATGATTGTGGCAATCGTGTCGACTATAAAGACATGACAAATCGCAGACATTTAACCCTTGCCTTGTTCTATCTAACCCTAGCCCTACTCAATATACATATAGCAAACCGAGAGTTGAGTTTCCTGCGATTTACCGATGGAAATTGGTGCAATAATTCAGAATTTATTTTCTCCATTAAATTATCTCACTTGAACTTCACAAGGTCAAATGGGTAAGAGAAATGCCTTATCTAACTTTATACTTGAAACTTGGGCAAAGATTCCGAGAAATTGGTCATCAATTGAAAGAGTCAGTTTGAGTGACCCTGGTCTAGCCACTTTAGCTTTTCTTGGAGAAACGTCTCCTTTTGTACACGCGCCATGCTACAAGAACTTCTACAGATTTTACATTAGAGCCTTTCCAGCTTTCTTTGTGAACCTTGAGATTTTGCGGTCTATACATACGGCACGACATGCAGCATAATTCAAGATTGCTGATTTTATTGGAAAGTCAATTCAGTCCGAAAACTTTTCTTTTAGGGAATAAACGAACCGAATTGAAAAACAAGCTTGGAAGCTTGTAAATCAAGTTAAAGCTGATTGAAACGATCTTATAACTTCTCTGTGGAATAGTAAACAAGACGAAAGAATAAAGATACATACATATCAAACTGGGCTACATTGCATTCACTTCTATTTCATCTTATACAGATTTCAAATACATATACATTTTATAATAAATACCTTTTATAATACAAATTAAATAAAGATGGGAACTCCCACTTAAATATTTTATATTTCAAGTCAATAGACCAATTACTTGGTAGCCTGGAGTTTTGAACGTCAAATAATCGTATTTCGAAGTAGAGTTTCAAATATGGAGTCATCTCATTTTTCTAATTTTTTCAACATTGTTTTTAGACAATAATTGCAATTTGTGGTGATGACTTTTGATAAAGCAGCATCGCAAAAGCAACATCCGCGATTGTACTACATTTTACATAATAGACGGAAAGAAGAAAGAAAAACAACCATTTTGGTAGAATAAAACAAAAGCTCACACATATCCCCTTCCCAGCCAATTCCTCCCACTTCCTGCCAGCCTTCAATCCAAAATCTAAAAAACAAGAGGAAGAAGAAGAAAAACAAGAAAAGAAGACGGCAAACTTTCACATTTGTCCTGTTGCTTTCTCGGTAGCTCGGAGAACGGACGAAGAGAAGGAAGACGGGAAGAGTTGTTGATGTTCGTTTTTGGGATTCTCCCAACTAAATTTTAGTTCCTCTCGCTCCAAGTTACTTCTGCTCTGCTGAAGATTTTTTTTTGCATACAGCAAAAAACATTTTTACACGATGGGAATATAGCTTCCTGGAAGAGAATTTTTTCAATTCAGAGTATTCCTGGAAACCTGTTGAAAACAAGAAGTTCTTGGTGTCCTTGATGGTCTCATGGAAGGTGCAAACAAAGGTGATCAGTGATCAGATTTTGACGATAATTAATGCATATTCATGCAAAGAAGACGAAAAAACGTACTTACCAATTTTGTAGTTTGTGGGGTACAGTGAGACAAGTGTGAAATAGAAGTAAAAATGTATTTTTCTGAAATAGCCTTTCTTGTGAAATTTAATTTATTTTTTGTTTTATTTGAAAATCTATTTATTTTCATTGTATTGCTGGAGTACCATGGACAAGCGAAGTTAGTTAATGGTGCCATTATAGTTATATCAAAGAGGGCGGAAATGAGAAGGGACTCCTCCCATATAAAACCATACTGCAAAATTTCAGACAGGGGAAGTGAGGAGCAAGTAGGTAGCACAAATTTTCTGACAATTAATTGCTCACATGTTCCTGGTCCTGTAAGGAAACTAAAGTTGGAGGAAGATAATTACCTCCGGTTGGACAATGGTCATTTCATTGCCCCGTCAGAGTTTTGTGCTTTGGATGGGTAAATATATCTTTATGTACATATTTATTTTTGTCGTTCCGAAACTTTTTATTACTTGAAATCTGCTAAATCCTTTAGCATGTCTATTTTTGACAGGAATCCCAGCCTTGGGAAGCTTTGCTCCTCGCACTCGGATCCCCTCTGGAGAAAATGCTGTGGTGAAAATGAGCTGTTGGACGCAACAAGTTTCAGATGTCGCCAATCCCGGATCAACTACAGACCGAAAGTGAAGGGCTCTTCCATCCTCCAGTCATTCATCGTTATAAAAAATAATTCAAAACAAGGGCAGGACTCCAAAATAATATTGGGTTGCCGGATGGGCTCCTTGCCTCGGGTTTATTCCTCCCTCCCTTGTCTACCGGAATCTGCAGGAAGGTAAGTACATATATATAGGAGATAGTTGGAAGATTATGAAATCATTGGGACATTGTTCCTAATCCGCAATAATAACCTTTGTTGCGGATTGCGGCCACTTTTAATTCTTCGTATACGAAATGATCATCTCATTTCAGCTTCCAGTTGGCTTCAAATGGTACTCCAATGTATCAAGTGTCAACTGGAGTGTTCCTTCGAAAGACTCAGCTCAAGTCTGTCGACCAGGATTCATACTGTGTTGATGGGCTCTTGGACTTCTCATCCACCTTCCAAGCTTCATGCGCTGGCATCACCGGAAATGATGATGAGAACAGGTTCAATTACAAGAACGGCTTTGCCAAATGTCAGAAAGAAATGGGAGAGGTCTTGCTGGTGTGCATGGAAGAGCAGGATACGATTTTGAATGAGGATGGGGATGTAAGTGATATGTTGTGATAATGGTATTTAAGGAACTATTGGTGTTGACGCTTTTATTTTTAAGTGTTCTCGTTGCATAATCTGGCATATAAGCATTCGTGCCACATAGGCATTACTTCAGTATGGGACATGAGGACGAAATGAATATCAATCTAATCAACATGACACGCCATTTGACATGGAACATATCGAGACATGTTGCTCCCCCGGAATTTCTCCGAATTTATGTTTCCAATTAATTGTAAGGTCATGTCATAGCAAACTAACATTGAAATTATGGCAAATTAGCCACAACTAGTGGTAGTCAATCAAAACTTATTCAAACACGAAGGGAAGCCAGTGTATCATTGTGCAAATAGTTCAAGCAAAGCTACCTGCTCTTCCATACCATATCTCACCATATCATACCAGCTCACCATAGCAGCTCATAACTCTACCATATCTCATCAGGAAAAACAAGATTTGAGGAGAAAGTAGTAGTAGTAGAAAATCCAGAAGCTTAAACTAGCTCAACGATAAACCTAGTACATATACTTCTGGTCAGATACTGGAATGGAAAGAGAAAAACATGTTGACGTTGCTTGTTGAGTTTCTTTCCAATTTAGTTCAGAATTACAATTGATTTGGTACAGTTTGGGATTAGGAAATATTGAGCAATTGTTGTTCGCCTGGCTGGTTTCATGATGATGATAAGTATGACAAGAGAGTGACAATGAATGAAAAACATGCTGATTTCACGGCTAGACCACAAATATTAACATTGTCTCTTCTTCGGTTCAAGGTTATCATTATTTGGCCTGTACACGTTTCATTATTGCAGAGTTCCAACAGAAGATGGAAGATGTAATTCTAGTTCATTTAGTAACTAACTAGCAAAATATGATAGACTGAATATGCTAACACGGTATCTATTTCAATACCCATGTCAAGAGCAAATGTGATCAAATTTACCATTTATAGTTCCCGAGGAAGAGTATGTCCGAGAAAAGTAAAAATTGGATAATCTAAATGAACTGTTCATCCAACTGGCTTCTCTACTTTCGTAATGACTTGGAAAAACCCAATGCATTCAAGTAATTGTGCTTATGTTAAATACCAAGTCCATACCCTGATTCCATTACAGTTGAGTATCAAGCCTGGGATTGAGTGTAAACCAAGCAACCTACGTCAAGTTGAGCATGCCAAGTTAATTGGGGAAACGTGAGACATTTCTTTAAGTCCTTGCCTTCTCTGATCTTTTACCGACGGGGATAATACCTATATGCATGAAAATTGTTTATGTTTCATGCTCTAGACTAATTAAAATAAATAGATAGGGACAAACTTAAATCCTATCTTCTCATGAAAAGCTTTCTCGTTAAACTTTTTATACACAGTCAGCTTTCTCTTTATCCAATATTTTGTCTCGTTTTTTCTTTGGTTGTAGGAAAAGGGCGTACCAAAAGTCTACTTTTTCGCAGCACTCTGGCTCAGCACCTGTCCCCTGCTTGTCTCGGCTGCTATTGCAAACTCGTGCGTGATCCAGAGGAACGTCCACGGTTGGATATTGACAAGCTATCTCATCTCCATGTTCTTGGTCAACATCAACTCTGTCATTTTAATTTTGGATATTTCTCCCTCCACCACCATCGTGACCAACGCCGACATTGGCTCCACCACTTCAAACTCCCCGTCACTGGAGGGGGGTTGTGGGATACTGGATTTTACAATGAAGTTCATTTACATGTCTACACTCTGCTGGTTGACTTCAATGAACTTTGGCCTATGGAGAACTTTCAGCTCTCCCGTGCCCCAGGTCGTGGAACCACAAAGATTTCTCTTGAGCGCCGTATTTTCCTTAGGCTTCCCTATCATTTCAGTCTCCATCAGCTACTACATGGGCTCCCTGCCTGATCAGGATGGTGGTGATGGCGGAGACGACTTCAACTTTCTTCCAATTTATCATCCAGGAGGGAATAATACACATAGAACAGCGATCCCTGCCATGCCCATTCACACTTGCGGGAAAGGATCTTGTCCCCTCTACAGCTACAAAACCCTGCCATATTATTCGGGCCCAATAATCTTCCTCGTCCTATGCAATGTCATTGCGTTCCTCAGAACATCCACAACCATTGCTTCATTGAGGAGGCAGGCGGAAGCTGTGTTGCATAAGCAAACTAAGGCTAATTTAGAATCGTAGGTTTTCTCTTCCAGCTTTCACCAATATCGAATAAATTCTTTCTGAAAAGCATGGGATGGCATTTTGGAATAAAATATGGGATTTTATTTCATGGTTTTCTTCCAGCTTCACGCTCTTTGCCAAGCTCTTCCTATTGACGGGCTCAATTTGGGTGATCCGCGTTGCTCTGTTGATGCTTCAGATCCAGGGATTGTACGTGACCTGGTATGGTGTGGCCCTGGAGGCTGTATTTAGCATTCCTGAGGTTGTCTTCCCAATGATCATCTTTCACCATCCGGAATTTATCAAATGGGCTTGGAACAAATCTCCAATGATATCCAGTAAATAAAACATAACTATTTATGGCAGAGATTTTTCCTTCATCTTGCACATCCATAGTAGAGGGTCTATTTATCATGATTATCGTATTTTTTTGCTTTCTATGCAAAACAAAAATGGAGGAGTACTAGTCAAATGCAATCCCTTCTGCTCGAAGAATTCTTCATTTAAGGAGAATTCGATGGAGCTCCAGTCTGGGAATCAAATAAGTAGCACGGTTCAGCAACAGCATCATCAAGTGGGACATGTAGGGGCAAGTAGCAGTATATATCATTACGTTCATTGCCCTGATCAAAGTCAATGTCGAGGGACTTCCAGCCCAGCAACAAAGACTGAAATTGGGTGTGTAGTCACAGGCGGTGGAGCTATCACTATTACCACTTTCGCTACAAAAAAACCGAGGGATGCCCCGGCATAGGAAAGTGCAGCGTTAACTGACTCATAGTTAACTTCACCCAAAAATGTATACCATTCGCTACAACTACAAGTTAATGTAAAGTAACTAAAATAGAAAAATGTACAATATTATATTTACTAAAAGTTACAGAAGAGATTTAATTTTTTACTTGAGAATTCTAATTTGAGTGCACTTGGAATTTATTAATTTATGTACTAAAAAATTAAACTAGCATACCTTGTCTCTATATTCTGATATGAAAGTTTTCAAAGTTACCAGGATGGACACGTGCAATTTCATTTTTATGTTGTGTTACCTCATAATCCACTCCGATGCCGTTCTCAGGTGCAGGGGGCCAGAGTTGGGATGAACAAATGGTCAGCAATATATTGTTGGGAACGATCATTTTCTGCATGACGATGGTCTTCCTGTGATTTCTCGCGGCGAGGAAGAGGCTCTCGAGCATGCTGCCTATACAGCCCATGTCTCACAGGAGAAAGCTTAAACGTAAGACTTTATTTTTTTTAAATTATAATTTAGCAATTAATTTCCAATACTAGACTATAGTTGACCAGTCGTATTTTTTTGCTTTATTAGTCTTGTAAGAGACAGTCGATTCTGGATTGGCAGCTGACCTAACAGCGATCTTCGTCAGTGAAATTAATACCACTTTCCCATTATCTTAATTATATATGAACTATTTAAAGCATACGCACAGTTAATTATGTTTTCCTAATGTTAAATATTAATAAACGGTTCATCTTTCTTAAATATATTAAGAAAATCTTAAATTAAAAAAATACGTTTCAATATAGTTCACTACAATTTCATGAGAGGAGAGGAGAACTGCATACTTTCTTGCAATGTTCCAGAGCAGAAGACTCAGGTAAAATGGTTATATTGGTTATACTATGATTATATTATCAACAATGCGCCAGGCTTCTCCCAAGGGAAGCTATTGTTCGTGTGTGGCTTTACTGGACATGGCTTCAAGTTGGCAATCTATTGGCAAATTGGACTATGACAGGAAACTTTCCATATTCTTCCAAGATGTGAGACATATTTTCTTTGAGGAAATTTGAAGATGGGGACATGGCCCCTAAAGAATTTTATAATTAAAGAATATATTATTGAAATGATGCTGAGATAAAAATAAATAAATATTATTGACGACTAGAGCTGTAATTATAATATAGACCTTTATATATAAAGAAGCATATATTAATGGTCTATTGACTTTATGCGATTAATTATTTTCCACATTGTTTCAATTTTAAGCATAAATATTACGCTTTTTATTACTACATTTTCTTACAGTGCCCCATGCGAATTGTCACCTTAATATACAAGCTTTTTTTTTTTGTTTCAGGCCGTGTCAGTAACATAAAGGTGTTGCATATTAATATGAATGAGGCTAATGAGGCATATTATACACGAAGAAAATGATCGTGTACAGAAAATCGCTGCTGTGCACTTGCATTACACGTCTATTTTACTTACATCTACAGGTTAATGATAATTCGTCAAACCATAATCGCATCCCGTAAACTTCAAATTCCCAAGGTCAAGACTGGAACTATTATGGAACACAAACCGGTTCCTATCTTATTTATATCCTTGCCATTTCATATAAATGCTTGCAAAGATTGCAAGAAGATTGGATGAATTGAGGAGAAAATTGTTTGACGAAAGCTCCCAAAAGTGTTTTAGAATTTCATCAAGTTGGTCGATTTTATTTTTAACTAGGAATAATGGAACCCGGATTTGATTATGAAGTGGTAGTTGTAGGTGCAGGGGTAATGGGTAGTGCCACTGCGTATTACCTGTCCAAGGAGCTGGGGGAGAAAATTTTGCTATTAGAGCAATTTGATTTCCTTCATCGCAGGGGCTCTAGTCATGGGGACTCTAGGTTGGAAACTCGAGCATTACTTACTCTTGTTTTTTTAGATAATTATCAACTGTATTGAAGTTTCGATGAATTGAATAATTGTTATTTTTGTAGAATTACGCGATACACCTACCCACAAGATTATTACACTGAGCTCATGTTCGACGCATTCAAACTCTGGGATGAAGCAGAGATGGCTTCGAAAACAAAGGTCTTTACTAAAACGGGGGGTTTGGACTTCGGTAGCAAGGATAATCCACTGATTCAAAAATTGATTCAAGCAGCCAAGAAGTTTAACGTGGATCACGAAGTCTTTCATGATAACGCCGAACTGGGAAAGAAGTTCCCGATGCTGAAGCTCCAACCGGGATGTCTCGCAGTTTACAGCCCATCCTCGGGGATTTTAAATGCAACGAAGGCAGTTGCAATGTTCCAGCACTTGGCAAGGGACAATGGCTGCAATATGTCGGACAATTCTCCGGTCACAGACATCAAACAAGATGGGGCGGGTATCCTGATCAAAACCGGAACGGGTTTAAGAATCCGCACCCGAAAATGCATTATAACTTGCGGCCCGTGGGCTAAAAAGATGTTGAACAACGTGGCAAACTTGGAACTACCGTTAACCCCGCTACAGGTCACGGTTGCCTACTGGAAAGCTGAACAACCGGAAATTTACTCATCTAAAATATTCCCGGTTTTCATTAACTATGACAAGCCACTTATTTACGGTTTTCCTTGCCACGAATTTCCTAACCTGGTCAAGTGCTGTGGACATGAAGGAATTCCAATGGACCCTGACAAGAGAACCTTTGACCCCGGTTTTGATATTGTGAACAATGAAGTGAGCCCATGGCTGCAGAAAGTCTTTTTGGGGTTGAGCCCAACTCCACAAATGACCGAGAGTTGCATGTACACGGAAACTCCAGACCAAGATTATATCATTGACCAAGTACCAGGTTTTCCAGGAGGGAATTTACTAATGGGATGCGGATTTTCCGGGCATGGATTTAAGCTGTCTCCTGTTGTTGGGAATTTGCTGGCGAAGTGGATCATGACTGGGAAATTCCCATACTCTTCCCGGATTCAAGATATTTTTTCTTTGAAGAGATTTGAAACTTAAAGCTACGAATATGAATGGTGCAATCATGTATTAAATTTATTGTAAATCATCGAAGGAATTAAAAAAGCAGTAACTTCAGCTCACGGTAATGAACCGCACATAATTATAGCTTAATTCATAATCGGTGGTAGATGATCTGAGTTCAAGTTAACAACGGAAACTATTGTAAGGAAAATCGTGTAAATTCATTTTCATTGGCAAATTATGCATCATTGTAATCAGTTTTCGTTCGTTGATTATCTATATCGGATACGAGCTGCAATCATTCATACGTATAGAAACACATGAAACCTGTTGGACGAAAATATTAAATTGTCGAAATTCGAATATTTTGCATCCTGGGATGGGTCAGTCCAGTCCCAGTATAAGACGGCGATATATTATCCTATTCATTGTTACATATCATTGTTTTTTGGTGAATGCTCTTGTCAGTCAAATCCTGCTGGACCACTGCTGCATAACTCCAATTAGATTTATCATTTCAAAACACCTCAAGACTATAAATTCAGAGAGAAGAAAATGCTTTTGGAACGGTATCGTAGCATGGACTTTCATGCAGCTTACAGCCCATCTTGCATTATCAAAGACCACATCCACTGAGGCACACAAGAGATCTTGAAGTTCTTATCAGGGAACGAGAAGGAGATGTCTGCCGCTTCAAGGAACCTGGCTCAAGGTCTTCCTTGACTTTGCACTCCAGTCCCGACTCGATCGTCAAAGGGGATGAGGACACCCAGGTTTGGATGTATGAATGCATGATTGAGGAAGCCAATGGAGTCGTTACCACTCCCAATCACATGAAGGAAGACTATAGGGGCAAAGCCATTCACATCATGCATGCCGAGATGTATTACACCTTCGCAGTTGCTGGAGTATGTTGCGTCCTTGCAGCCATCATTTTTATGATTTGACCAAAGAAAATGGAGCATAATGACGGAACGCCCTACATGAAGGATCAGCTTGTTTCCCCCGCGGAACATTATACCATTGTTAACAGCACCGCTTCAGAGCTCAAGTCAGCGGGTGCAGCACAAGCTTCAACAATGAGCCTTGCCAAGAAAGAGAAAGCAGAATCGAGCCAGGTAAATCTCACCATCAAAAGTGTCAAAAGCAACCAAGGCAAGAAAAACGGGATGAAGAAGACAGACCCAGAACCAGGAAACTTGATAAACAAAATCGAATCCTGTCAATCCATTAAAAATTAAAAATTATTACTTGCAAAATATTTTGTGTGGAAATTACTCATTATGATCATGGATTTGTTATCATCACTTCTAGATATGTATGTTTATTAAAACTTTTGTGGACAAAATAAATCACCTGCTCGCAAATCCAAGTAACTTATGCCATTTTAATAAATACATAAATCTCATTAATATAGTAATACAAAAGGTAATAACAAATGTTAAAATTAGCGAAAATTGAAATACAAAAATCAGTATGTATCTCATTTTAGGAATAACATTGGACATACCGACATACGGCAGAGCCACCGTTTCGTCCACTATAAAAATTATTACATAGATGCAGGGAAAGTAGCAGGAGCAAAAAATCCCTTGCCATAGTAGTTCATGTTACCATATTTAAGATCTATATAGAAAGGTGGATCTGTCGCTGGTAACGATAACTTTTAAATTATTTTTCAAAACTTTCCCTAGTAAGTAAGTAGCTGGCTGCTTCCATTGTTCCAGTTACAACAGTCACAACTACATAATATTGCTTTGTAGCTTCAAGTCCGATCATATAAGGATAAAATATGAAATCTAACAAGAAATGCTTTTGAAGGGATGCCAGCATCGCCTCGCTTGGCTGTCCTGTTGTCTCATCCTCGTACCTTTTGTGCGGATTTTTCCCCTTCCGATGGCGTATGCTGATAATACTGAAGATGATGCCCCTGGTCTAGCCATTCATTATGAACGACTTTACAAATATTATAAGAGTAACTTGCCCAAAATCAAAACCGATTGTAAGTCATCTAAGGACAGGGAGGAAGTGGACGACCCCGATCACAGACACTGGGGCACAATGGAGTCCTTGGAATACCTATCAGGAAACAGGGTTGATGCTGTTTCAATCGCCGAGGGCCGAATGAATCTTCCTAAGCTTAGACAATATTTGGCCAGAGTTGGCTACCTGCAGGTTCCTGGCTCATTAGTGTTTGAAAGCAAGCACTCTCTCTCCATCCGTCTTACTGGTTGTTGGGAGGGATGGTGGAGACGGCAAGGGGAGAAAAGCAAAGACAAATTGTTTCAAAGTGAAAGGTACACGGGACCTCAGATGAGCGAAGTGGCTCCCAATGCCTTCAATTATATTCATAAGTATACCTGTTACAAGACGGGGCTCCCGAGGTGCTCCCATACCTTTTACGTGATTACCAAATTGCTGCCAGAGCTCCCCCATGGACTTTTGGTGAGAGATAAGGGAGATGTGGAAGAGTTTGGATTTCCGTGCACGGTGCCCTTTTGTCAAGTTCGGGTGTGTGTATAATTAGTACTAAAAGAAAATACAATACCTACTTTATTTAATTAAAATTTGCAAAATTTATTCCACCATTTATGCATTTATTATTTATTATTTTGTCCACCGAGCAGGATTGTTACCACTACGGTCAAAAAGACACCCCAGTTCCACGGAGATCTTATCCCCCCTTTAAAATGTCATGGGCCGTACCCGATGGCGCCCGCCAATTTTTAGGTTCTAATAACAGCATAATTAGCCAAGAGAGATATACAAGTTTAAAAAATGCGGAAAAGGAGAAGTCGCTGGCCATCGTATGGGAGAATAAGCTCAGAAGGCACAAGGGTGACCCCCTGGAATTAGCAACGAGTTATGTGCATGCAGATGAACTCAATGTTTACGACTGGAAGGATGGTTTCGGGGAAATCAAAAAGGAGGAACAGGAGGACAAGGTTCATTCACTCCACTCTCGAATCCTGATTAGAAATGCTGACTCTAGTTCTCACGAAGGCCGATACGAATGTGTGATTGAAGATGCCAACGGGGTGGTGTCCACACCCAACGTTATCAAACACGAGTATCGTGGGGAGGCAAGCGTGCATGTGATTAGCAGCGACCTGTATATCAGCTACGGGATCGCGCTCCTTTGTTTGGTGATTGTAGCCCTTGTCATTGTGTTGTGTCCAAAGAAATTGGAGGATGAAGACGGGAATCCCTACACGGAGGATGAGTATATCAGTGCTGTCGAACAGGAACAACACGAATCGGCAGTTTATGCGGTACGGAACAGTGACCATCTCACACTATCAGAAAGTGAGGATGACCTAGTAAAACGTAAGGCCAAAGCAATTGCAGTTAAGGAGGATAAGCCTGAAGCTGCGGAGGTTAAGCCAGAGCTCCCGAAGGAAAAACCAGAGCAGCCACCAAAACCAAAGGTTCAACCAACAAAGCCCGAGGTTAAGCAGCCAGAAATACCAAAGGAAAAGGCAGTAATAAAGGAAGTTATACCATCAAAGCAAACGGTCAAACAGCAAGAGATTAAGCTACCTAAACCAGTGAAGGCTCCAGAACCTACAATATCGAAAGTGACTGTGCCTGCAGTTCCGGCTGGGAAACCATCGGATAGTAAACCCAAAACGGAGGCTCCAATGTAATTTTTTTAAGTGGTCATCTCCTGATATTGGTAAACATATTTATGATCATTGTTATCCATTTTTAACTAATGAGTATTGAAAACTTTCTTGATCAGAAAACCTTTCAAGACCGATGAAAAGTTGAAGGGGAAATTGACAGCCCTCGCCGAGAAACCAGGTCCTTCGACTTCAGTTTGGACGCTGAAGAGCAAGACAACAGAAAGACTTTGGGCGCCTAAGAAGACCACGCAGTTGGTTCCGCCCGGCGGGGAGGCGGATGCTTCAGCTTCAAAAGCGACATTAAAGGACAAGGAAAAGAAGAAACCTGGAGATGAGAAACCAAGATGGCAACTTTTTGGTCCAGCTTCAATAGGCAAGATGCACCCGACTACGTGACTAGTGACTTTTTCAATTGTAGGCTATGCACCTTATTTTCCAATTAGGAGAGAATTGTTTTGCTATTATATGTCCCTAGGATCGGGCATAACATACTTTCCGTTATTCATTTCATAATGTAAATAAATGTAGGAGCGTTTGCAAAACAGTTTGCTAAGAATGAAACTAGCCTTATATGTGTTTTGACCATATACAATTAGGGAAATGAATGTGAATAAATGTAGTCTGACGTAATTTACCATTCGATATATGCATACCAAGTTAAATACATCATAAATATATAAATGATATGATAATGCATTCATGATAAATTGCCGTATTTATCTATATGTGAGATCAAGAATATATTATTTATGCTCACTAAACTTTATTTAATTAATGCTCACCTATGTACATACATGCTTTGTTTCTGATGAACATAAGCATGTACTTGCCTCACTAATCTGTGTTACTGCTTGCTAATCACATAATCTATTATATTGAAGGTCAAACAAAGTACATACCAAAGGGGTACCGGTACATACTATCTACATACTTACATGGTTATATGTGGAGCGCGTATGTACCACGATGTCATGCCTCAGTTTGACACGTTATGTGTTTGAGAATTGAGATTGCATTTACTGATCTTGTTTTTGGTTTGCTTACAATTAGCTTAGCTATATCAACATCTTCGTAATTTCTCACGTCAGAGTATTTTTAAAATAATTAGTTAGGGACGGAGTAGTCTTATTTTTGTAATAGGCATGTGAAGGAAAGATCAATCAAGTTAAATGGGGTCAACAATTGAGTACGAAGTAATAGTCGTGGGTGCAAGGGTGATGGAGTATACGAGTACGTACCAAGAATTGTGTAGGAAGGTTCTGGAGCAGTTTGACTGTCTACATAGGAAAGGTTACAGTCATGGGGATTCCAGGTTTGACCAAGGAGTGACCAGTCTATGATACAAATGTTTATTATTTATGGCTACTCTCGATATGTCAAGTTAACAATACAATCTTATATACGGTTAGGGTAATACGGTACACCTATCCACAATACCATTACAGTTGATGCTTACCAACTTTGGGCTGAAGCAGAGGTCGCTTCAAACACCAAAGTGCTTACACAAACTGGTGGCTTGGACATTGGTTCAAAGGGCAATCCATCCATTCAAAGGGTAATTCAAGTCGCCAAGAAGGGAAGACCATCGTGGTTGAATCTGGAAATGCCACGAAATTTCGCACTCACAAATGCATTACGACTTCCGGTCTATAGTCCATGGGCAAAAAAGATGTTGAAATCGGTGGTATACTTGGATCTCCCATTGACCCCATTATTCCTCAAAGAATTTCCCATCTTTATCAATTATAATGAGCCCATGTTGTATGGACTACCCTGTCATGAGTTCCCTAATTTACTAAAATGCTGTCCCTGGGTGGGGAGAAAGTAAATGACCTTGATAAAAGGATTTTCAATCCTATGAAGTCGCTCCATGGATTCAAAGGGTGCTAACTGGAGTTAGTCCGACTCATCAAATGACAGAAAGTTGAATTTGTACCGATACTCCAGACGGCGACTATATCATTGACCAAGTACCTGGCTTTCCAAAAAAAAGAAGTTATTTGTTTGGTGCGGCTTTTCAGGGCATGGTTTTAAGACAAGTTGGCTCCTGTTGTTTGGAATCTTTTAGCGAAATGGACCATGACGAGGGAGTTAAGATTTGAAAGTGGAAAGTAGTTGGCCACAACGATAGACACGACAGCTTATCTTTTATTTTTTAAATCAAAATTAGCGACAACCCAAATTAAAATTAATTTCAATTCAAAGGAATATACTTGTATCATTTATTATAAAAAACATCTTAACACAGTTTAATATAAATTAAGTACATTGTGCATTTATAATAAGGTCAGTTATTATTCTTAAACAAATAAATATTATTTTCGCCGTTCTCGGAAATATCGTTTATTTTCAAATTACGATTTCAAGACTTGCGCTCATTAAGCTTACGATTACTCAACTTATTAGAATTTCAAACACATATTTTGTTTTCATTTATACTTTTCTTATGAATGTGGAAGCCATACTCATCCGCAGCCCACCCCGACTTCTTGAATATTCGATCTTGATTCATTTTTATTATTTATTTATTTATTTTTATTATTTCTGTCCTCCGGGCTGTTTCCATCCCCGATGTAGCTTTCCTTTTCCTTGAGACGGCTCCCCTTTTTACTGTTGCTTATCGCTTTGTGAAAGTCCGCATAAGGCTGGAAATAAGCTGAGCTGGATTGATGATCATAATCTTGCTGATGCTGAGAGGGATGTGGATGATTTCTGAATAGTTCATTCCTTGTCGTTGTGGCGGTGGCCCATTACCACCCCCACCCTCCAAACGCTTTTCGTTGCTGATAATGATGAGCAAAGTAGAATATTGAAATTAAGTAGGAGTGTTTAGGGGATAATATGTACATGATGCATGAATTACGAATAAGAATAATTTGGTGAACAGATATTTTAGTTTATTTTAGATTATAAGAGTTAATGATGACAAGCTTTAGGCCATAAATCCTCCATTATTTGAAATTCGCTCTTGCATTGTGAACCCCGGTGAGAAAGTGCTTAAAATGTTTGCGATCAAAGTCTTTTCAGTCTAATTAGCGGATAAGATGAAACACATAAAATAATTTTCCATTCATCAGACATTACATTCATAATGGGGGTATAGAGTATACTGTTTCCAATTAAAATTAAAATTAGCTCCTTGATACTCAGCGGAAAAGATTATTGGCCCATCAATTTATGACTGAAATGGCTACAATCTTTATTGGATCTGCCCATTTGCAGAATAAAATGGGGAAAATTGCATTAAAATCATGCGATGCCCTTCCCTACAGGAGTAATGCATATCATCATGATTAATTCATTAGCCAATCCCAAACATTTTTCACTTCAGGGATGGGATAAGAGTGTAGCCAATTTTATGCTCGTTGATAAGCTGATATGCAAGAAGAAATGACCTGAACGTACTAATAATGTTGACCTGGCCAAAGCTATTAAAAATGTAAAATATAGAATGTGATAAGTGTTAGGATGGGGAGCAACAAATTGGTCCAGTGTAATGATAGGCGACTATAATTCAGTATGATACAATTAACCCTAAGTCACAAGGATTTCACCCTGATCTGATTGATCCGCCCGTACTCTCTGTCTACTGACCTGACTTAAATCAGCCAACTTTCAAATGATAAGCACACTTTTATGAACTACCTAACTATTATATGAAGGGTTCCCTATCATCCGCAAAATGCTCAACAAAAAACTATTTGTGAAAGGACGTATTATAAATATCCACCCAAAATTAATGAAAACATTATATTTTAATAAAGTGCAGCAGTTAAATTAAAGTAATGTGTAATACTGAGATAATTAAAATCTTCTCATCAGTAATCACTTGATAGTGACATGATATATCGTACATCATCCATGATTAAAATATCACAACTTACCCCGGAGGGGCCAACCATCCCAGCCTCACTGGTCTTTGCTCTTTTCATGAATTAAATTAAGCAATGCACGCTCAATATGACAACATTTAAGTCAACTAAAAAATCCAGAAAATAGATTACGGATAATGAGAGGGTAGCCAATGGATTTTTATATGATGCAGCTGCTGGAGAAATAATTTTCGTTAGCATTGCCGTAACATTGAACTGGAGAAATAGCTATCTGGAAAAGAAAGGGTATTCCCGTGTTTGTTTTGCCCACCTGCTTCCATGGACTGTCTAACATGATGAAAGCACCTCTTCAACTGCACTCTTCAACTTTGTCAAAAATTTCGCTCATATTCACGTGACGCTGTCATGAGATGCTCATGCTCATGGCATAAGTAGCGTTAACTTATACTTGACTCCAAAAAAGATTATGGAATTTTTCATACCATGATATTAAATTGAGATAGGATTTTATTGAGAATTAAACGTGGTTTATTTATTAAACGAGGAAAAATTCGATTAATCAACAGAATTTATTTAACATAGGTAGGGTACATACCAATACTTAATGATTTACTGACAGTTCAGTCAGAAATTAATCTTGTTCTCTGTACAAAAAAATTACATTTCATTTCACCGGCTGTCGTTTCTCAGATCAATCAACCCCCTAAAGTCTTTAAAGGATGCATGCGTTATAATAGCCGCCATCCTCTAAAGTTTAGATAGGGTTCCATTGGTACTACTTTCAGAATTAAATAAAAACTAATAAATATAGGTTCCCTAACTAATGCCATTAAAACTACGCATTTTTTGAACTAATGCCATTGTATAAAATTACATATATATAGTAGTACATTGGGTCCTTAAAGTACATATGCCTCATACAAGTTATCAAAAGATTCGATAGTAATCATGGTCTGGCATATTATTTGATTGGACTAGACAGTATACATAGGTAATTTGCACTCATAAATATAAATTGTGCTAGCTTATTGTGAGTATATTTCTGGGGGGGATTATTCATCCCTCGGTACAAATCTCAATGGCACCCCTCCTTCTGGAACAATGGTAACTGAAGGTACTTTTAGTTTGAGCTTAAGGGGGATGAAATCATAAGCTGGTATAACTCTGGAAGCAAAATACCACATAAAAATCTGAAGAAGTTGTCATCATAAAGAAATCATCTTCACTTTTTTGCAAGTTACTTACTTGAACTTCCGCAATATGGTTGCAAGGGTGAATTTGAGATTGAGCATGGCAAACCTGGATCCTATGCAGTTTCTTGGCCCTCCACCAAATGGAATCCATTCCATCTTGTTGGCAAACACTTTCTTCGCATTTTTATTGAACCTCTCTGGTGAAAACATGAATGGGTCCGGATGAATTTTTGGATCGTGATGTATTTGCCAAACAGGTATCTGTATCCCTACATTTTTTGGGATCAAGTAGTGTCCAATTCTACTATCTTTTTCGAGGCCTCGAACGATGAAATTTACTACTGGACAATTGATAAAAAAAACTTATTAATTGCTTGTGGAGGTACTTGGAATCTTTCTCCACACAACGATGATCTTCTTCCAATTAGAAATTTATTTTAGTAGGGAAAAGGAGGTGTTAGCTTAAAAATACGGATTTACAGTTATTTTGTCATATGTCGGGACTAACCTGGAGGGTATAATCTCAGAGATTCACAGATAACTTGGTCCAAATAAGTGAGATCGCTGATTTTGTCGTATGTCGGGAGTTCATGCAGCTACAAAAACGAAAGTAAATTTATGCAATGAATTTATTATATGAATTTGATTACTTAAAGGTATTTTTTTATATAGCCAGACCAACGTATTTAATTAAGTTAATGTTTAGTTTGTGTTATTTTTGGAAAAACCCAGCATAAAATAACTCTTATAAGATTGCTATAAAAGTAACTGCTTTATCAACAACATCTGTCTCATTCATTCTTTATCAACTTTCCCGTCCGATAAAATGATGTGGCAATGGATCGGGTATACATTGCAGAATATGTGCAAAAAAATATTTGCTAAAATGCACATGCTCCAACATATTGCAAATATTCACTTACCGCAAACTCTTCCTCCAATTCCTTAAATAGCTTTTCCTGGACATCCTGATGAATGGACAATAAATAGCAAGTAAAGCTGAGAGAGGAGGAAGTGGTTTCAAATCCTCCCAGAATAAACACCCACGCATTCCCGACAATCTCCTCATCTGTCAGGGCTGGATTCCCCGTGTCCGGATTTTTCGAATCCATCATGAGCTGGAGGGCATCAATCAACTGACCATTCTTTATTTTCAGCCCCCGTCTGATTTTCATTGCTGCCCGGACATTATCCATAATCATTTTGGTCATTTCGTGAGAGTAACCAAAAGTTTCTAATAGCCACTGCATCACTTTCGCTAGGAGGGGAAAGCAAAGTGCGGCTTTCACAAAGGGCCCCATCGCATTATTCAGGAATCCTTTGACGGAATTGTGAAATCTGTCATTGGGATCTCTCTGTGCATTAACTTTCATGGCAAGGGCACATCCACTAATTACCTAATCCAAATCTTAATAAATTATACGACTACAGATTTTTAACTTAAATATTAAGTTTAACCGCAGATGCTTACATCACAGGCCAGGCCCTGAAATAACTGGTGAGCGTCGATAACCCTTTCTTCCTCGTTTTCCCCGAGATCCTTTTCCTTCAAAATATCCAGCGTTGTTCTCAGGCAGTTCGACATGATGGGAAACATTTGCTTGATTTTTGCACTGGAAAATGTTGGACTCAGGATTTGTCTCACTTCTCGCCATCGCTGGTTTCGAAGCCCCACAACGGTATGGGGTATTGGAGGAAGGCTCATCAGCAAATGTGGCCGGTTAATAAATTCCGCCGAATTTTTTACCAAAATCTCTTTGATAACACCCGGATCCCTCACAACAAGCACAGCTCTTGTTCCCCGAAAATACCCGTACATTGGACCATACTTCTCCTCCCACTCAGCCATAGTTTCCACCACCAGCCTCCCCTTCCCCGACAGTTCCTTCATGTTCCCCATAATTATGTTCGGACATGGTCCGGGAATGCCGAGCTTGACAAACAGTTGAAATAATCGAATTCTGTCGTAAATAAAATAGAAGAACAAAATTAGAAAGGTAATTATTAATAGATGTTCCATGACCGCTTCAAGATTTTATAATGTTATGTTAAATTTTCTCTTGAAAATTTTATTTTAAAAAAATCGCAAATTATGTTGGCAAAAAAATTAAGTGCTTTGTATGTCTAAAAATCCTGGCCGCCTCTCGTGACTGATTCACTTGAGTTGACTGATGCCCATTCAGATATTGCTGCGTGGTTTCTTTTTTTTGCATGGAAAAGTGAAATATTATCATTGGGATAGGAGGCTACTGGCTCTGATGATGCTGTCAAGAAGGAATACGATGGAAAATACAGCTACATATGAATCTGCGATGACGTTATTAAAACAGCCACTTTTTCTTACCCTAATGGTTGATGATCTTTATTGTAGGGATTTCCTGTGCGAAAGGTTTTTTTTTGCAAATCCAAATCCTCCTTTATAATGACACATCTAGACGAATTCTATCCACTACAAGAAACCTGATTGGGAAATAAGCATTATTGCGCATTACGTATTCGGGCCACCGACTATAAAGTGGAATATATATCCACCTACCATGTAGGCGCACAAAATTATAGTCAATCCCGAATTGCGAATTCACTATTATTCCATAATATAATGATGCACCAAGACTCATTATCAGTGATGGTGAAACTATATTGTAAGTATGAGTAACCTAACATGCCCAGTATTCAAATATTAAGTTCAGTGTAATGCAGTTTGGAATATCTGAATAATATCTAAGTTAGTATCATGAATCTCCTTTCCCATCCTTGTCCATATCGACTCCTACTGGAAACATTATATTATCTAATGCAAAAATATACAGTTCAACCCTCCAGTTCATATCCCACACCGTGGATCATGGAGCTGGATGCGATTCTTCTCATTTTAACTTCGCCCACCCTTTTAGTGCGAAATAAATCCCTAACCTGCCCCAACAGGACAGACTGTTGGCTCTATTTTGGGTGCCCATGTCCCAGATAGATAAATAGTCAACCGTTTAATTGGCCTTGATTGTCTATTGGATGCCAGTCTCTATCTGGTTGTATTCTACCTTATTTAGTATTTTGGGCTATGCTCAATATACCAAGATATAGCTTATACTGAATATAAATTTAAATTGCGTTTCCAATTAAATATAAGGTCTGAAATGACATGCAGGAATTGGACACAGACAATGAACTTTAGTCAGAATCGAAGGGGGTTGGAGTTGAATGTCGGGTGCCTGACGTACTTTTTAGGTTTGTAGGGCAAAGTACTTCAAATCTTGCGTTTTTTTTGATTTATCTCTGGAGCCAAAATGTGATGATAAATTATATACATCCTACCTACATATCCTTTGATGTTTGGTTGAACTGTAATTAATGAGAAGATCCAGAAGCTTCTCTAATTATTATTTATTACTATTACTGTTGCGTAACCTAACTAGTTATAAATAACGATTCAACCCTAAAGATAACTTGCTCCCAAATGCATATTTGAATTCAGCGCGAAAAATGCTTTGCAATGATATGTCACTTGCCATATGTTAGCATATGGCGTAATTTTGACATTGACCTTTGACCCACTTCCGGTTATCAACAAATGCCTATCTTCGAACTTGACCTTCAGTTTTTGATTGTCTGTCGATAGCTTCAAACAGAATTTAAAAATTCGAAGCGGTTCGGCAGTTATCGCGTGGACAGACAGACCGACAGACTTGAAGAACAAAATGATTAACTTGCTAGGTCGCAAGTTATGTCACATAAGGGAAAATATAATTACTTATTTGAATGTTCCATTTCTGGTTATATAAATTAACAAAAGCAACCGTATCGTATGCAGTAAAGAATATTCGCAACAATGCGTTTTGAACTAACGTGCTACAGAAAAATTGAACGGTTCCTGCACACAATTTCACACTGCACTAGATGAATTTGATCTGGACAGGTACAAGGAAGAGAGTTGAGAGAGACTGAGAGTACCTTGAGAGAAAAATATAATGCTGCAAAATCACTTACATTACAATTTCCCAGACTTTCTAGTACATTGAATATAAACAGAGCAGAGCCTGCATACAACGCAATTCTGTATATACCTACCTATAAATCTTTCCTATAAATACTTCTCTGTAGAAAGGAGTTGTCATATCTCAAAACAGATATGACTTTGCTATTGATGATAATGATAGCCTAATAATAATATGATTGATGATGACTTTATCCTTGCCTCAAGTAATAGCAGCACTCTAGATTTTTTAAATTATGAAAATTGGTATTAAATAAATATTAAGTTTTGTGGTCATTTCGCTGTTTCCTTACAATCTAATCTTTTGCAATTCAGGATCAGAGTTTACTTGCCCTCAAATTCGTCGTGTACATACATACCTACTCTGCGTCATGCCCTATGAAATGTCGCTTGAAAAGCATGAAACAACGAGAAGCTGTCAGTGTCACTCACGCATGTCCCCCTTTCTTAAGTAGTTATGTAAGCTATACTTTTACTATCTATTATGTATATTTAATTTAAATACTCACATACTCACTTCCACACAGTCACGAAGAAACTGACAAATGTGTTTAAATATTACATTCCATCAAATATTCCATTTACTAACACCTTAAACTATTATGTAAATTTTACAATAAAATGTTATCAGAAGTTAATGAAGAAACTTGAAGTATTTTGGCTTTCAAAAGTTATATTTTAACCTAACCTCCATATGCCCAATGATTATTTACTTGCAAAATATTATGTAGCCTATGCGTGTGAGCGATGCGATGCTACATAGATGAACACATAATATGAGTCATTGTGTTGACTGGTAAACATCATTAAAAAATCTTAAAATGTACCTTAACATTTTAGAAGCAGGACATCTTTTTAAAAGTTAATTTTCCGCAACTAAATACTACTCGTATTTGTTTCTATTTCTTCCTATTTTCATATAGAAAGTTTTAATTATAATTAGTTATTAGTTAGTTTTAGTAGACTTTAATGCGGAATACATTTCCATTCGATGCGATACGCCATGCGTATCTGTGAAAAATTTAAATATTGGAACAGTTAAAAATGATCGCATCGCAATGCATTCATGCACGCATCCAATTCAATTAAATTATTGAGTTCATGGCTCGCACGCATTATCCCCATCTCTGCCACCTATATAACTAAGTCTGGTTTTGGCTTTGAATAGATTCTCAGGAAAAATATGTTTGCTATGGGATGGGATATTTGTATCATGAGCACGCACTTGCCGACCAGTCAAAAAAAAAAGCTGTATTAATCGTTTTGTACTCTCTGATCCCCTGTTATTTTGAATGCTCCAGACAACCCTTGTCATTCATTGACTTGTCGTTCCCTGTCACACGTACAAGGGTAAGGATGATGGGTATAAGCTTGAAAATGCAAATAAAGTTGGAGAGGGCATTGGGTACGGGATAACCCAGTTTTTAAATTCTGATTACAAATCTATGTGCCCACCGCTGCAGAGACCATGAACTGGCTCGTTATATGACTAGGATTTGCCTGTCATATTTCATGAAACATTAGATTAGGCTACATTTACATTCTATGTCTTGCTCAAAAATGGAGAAAAATATTACAAGCCAGCAACGAGCCAGCAAACAAACCAAAATGTATATGTATTGGAACATGGGCTCAACATACATAGATAGATACGAACTATATGAAGTAATCATAGACACAATAGCTCCGTGTAAATAAATAGCGCATAATTTTGTGTGTACTATGTTGGACTGAACTATATAATGGGCTGAGAGATGAATCAGCGAGTTTTCTTCTGTGAATCTTCCACAAACATTTCCGAATACAAATTTTAAGATTTATTGCAAATGCAATATATGTATACAGAAATGGTGACAGCATGTTCCAGACATGATATAATGGGATACCTTCTTCTTCCAACTTAGTTTACATCAAATTTTAAAATAGGATTTAAATCGACTAAATATGATTGAACTTAGAATTGCCTAGTTCAGGTGAGAAATTGAAAAGTGTCATAATATGCTGTTTTTGAATTTCTAAAATCGGGTATCTTAATAGGTCCCATTCTGACAAGTGAGTGAAACATTTTCATACATCCACCACATTAATTTACGCATTTATTATACAATATGAATCATAATAGGCATATAAAAATAGACCTAGTTAATTAAAAAATCAATTGGCAAAGTGTTAGGAAGAAGCTGAGACAAATGACGGATACCCACGCATACCTAAATATCACATTAGTACTGACTTGTTACTATTCTTAGGTCATATTTACTAAATCTTTGTACCTTAAAATGGGTAAGCTATGGGTAAATCATGTATTCCAATGTAATGATGTGTCAAGGATGCCGAGCAGAACAACACTGCATTAATTTATTGAACTATTAATAACAATTGCCCTAGATTAAAGATTTCTGAAAATGATAACTAAAAGCATTGGCGCAAAGTTTTGTAACGATCAAGAAAGGCAGAGAATCCTAAATCCAGTGCAATTGACGTTAAACTTATTTACTTGTATTATTTGCACTTATTTACAACTTACTCAAGGACAAATTCCAATCCAAAGTACTTTGCATAATATACATATTATTATCGCTTAATTTATGTTAGGATTTGTCAACAAGTTTCGTTTACAGTTATTTCCTAGATAATCTCACGCAGTCCAAAGTCGGGTCCAAAAGAAGAGAAATCTAGTTGCCTAAATTATACGGATAACTGGGGGTGATAGGATAAATCTATAAATCTAATCTCCGCTTCCTACCTAACAAAAGCATTCCAATTCCAACATTATTAATAGTTATTCTAGGTCAAAAATGCACCGGAGTCTACCTACGTAGATATAAGACTTATTTTATATTTTACCAAAGACTGAGTTCAAAAGAGTCAGCAGATTCGTTTGGAAAACATTCATTAATCATCCTTTTTGATCAGTAGTGTCAAGAAGTGTGTAGCAGGTCAACAATGATGCCCGCTTTTATTTATAAACTGTAAACACCTCTGTTTACAGTTACATATATATTACCCAACCAAACCATAAATTACATAATCTTTCATTCCATCCCATTGAATCGATAGTGAGTCGAGTGTACCTCAAATTTTATAAATCCACAGGCATCTCATTCTGATCATAATAAATATTATATGAATACTGATTGACTATTGATTCAGTTGACGCCACTTAAAATCCCGATCTGTTTGAGCAGATCCATCTCTGACAATTTTTAAAAGGCAATCCTTCTCACGTTTTCAGCATTTCATCTGTATAACCTGTACAATTTTTTATATGCATCTTGTTTTCTAATTTCAATTCATACAGCTTCAGATTGCGGCAGAATGTTTACTTAATGTAGGTTTATATTTTAGTATGAGTGGGATTGATGGAACATCACGGACACGGAAAGAAGACATCAATGCTTGCCGTTGACACAAACTGCGATATTTACGCTCCTAACCATAGACAACAAAAAATGTTGAGGGTAGGACAGCCCATAATGTTTGGATTCCCATACTGGACAAAGTTAAATTTCCAAAACAAGCCCAGATTGGAATAATAATAAAAAGTGACAAGTCACATCACAAGTCAAAATGGTATCCTCTTATCAGGTCATAAAAATACAAAAGCGTGCTTTCATCTCCTCAGTCATGACGTATGACTTTGTGCTTACCCGTCGTCTTATAATGAATCTGGACTATGTCAACTTCACTTGAGTTGATCCTCTTGGAATATTTATGCTAAAAATTGTGTGGAATAGCCAGTGAACAACTGCATATTTAAACTGACCAAAGAATCATTCACTAAAAACGCACATTTTATAGCTTTTACATGAATTATTATTATGTAGTGACCTAATTTGTGCTCATACAGTTAAGAACAAAATAGTCATGCGAGGATGAAATGCATAACAAGGAACACTTTTATTACCGACGCTCTCAGCCTGATTGATTCAGTTAATATTGGAATGTAAAAATTCAAATTAATTCTGGCTTACCTGAAGAATAATACGCAAAAAAGCGCAATGAAATGTTTCATTTGTTCTTCCGTAGGATGTAGATTACACAGTTTCGTTGTTTGAGTATTGTATCGTGTTCCATTGAAAATCACTAATTAAGCTGAACTTGGGAATTAGATTTGTAAGTGCTAAAAAATTAGCTTAAAACTTAACTAGACAATAAATGCTTACTAATTTACGCTTAGTATTACAGTAGAATATTTACAGTTAGGAAAAAGACTATTGAACCGTATTCTAATTTTTCTCATCCGAAAATGTCCAGAACTGAGCCATGACGTTGAGTACAGTAGCCCGTTCCCCGAAAGAGGAAACAGGCAGCCATGTACTCATCGTCTCTGACGACCAGTCCTGGCGAAATTACTTGGAGAACTGAAAAGGTGACTAGACTGACCTGTTGTTTTTATAAGTGATAAGAACAGAAAATACAACCCATGACCCATCCTTTATTATGCAATGAGAAATGAGCAAAGGTATATAAAATTCTGATGGGATTTTATGAAACCAATTTTGTACTGCGTAATACACTAGATAAGAATGAGATTGTCATTTGTTGTTGAGGACAAAAACAGGAAGCTAAAAAGGTAAATAAAGAATGAAAAGGTTTGCCTTTGTTATCGGAAATTCGGAAGATGCCAAAGCTTTCAATTGACAATTCACAAACATGATAACAATAGTATGGAAAGTGGACGATAGTTCAAAAAGGCTAGTCGATATTTCTTTAATTGCTTTCACAAGAAGAATGGAAATTGGGAAAAGATGCATGGATCATGCTTCTCTTGTTCTCACTCATGTACCAGCAATGTAAATGCTTGTAATTTGATAATGAACTACAGGAATGAATAAGTCAATAATGATTTAGTTCCATGAGATAAGAGGGGATCAAGCAGAATATATATAAATATTTAATTTTCATCAGAGAAACATTAAAGATGGAAGCTTCCAGAAGGAAAATATCAATTAGGTTGAAAAGTGGCTTCCAAAGGTGGTCTAGCATTATTCCAGCGATGAAATCAGTACCTCCCAGTGCTTTTGTGAGCTTTTCATTCTGAATGTAAAGGGATTTTTGATTGTAGGGCTGAGTTAATACGCTTATTAACTTGCCCCTTAGCAAGTTATTTAGATCCTGCATGAGAAATTTTCTGTCTGTGTGTGCCCACAATAACTT
>JAQIXQ010000335.1:0-34100 GCA_034700485.1 Pseudosinella alba | reverse complement strand
TCATATGGTGTAGCTCAATGGGCATGATGAATGCATGCTTTCCTTATGAGGATTTCCAATAAGTAACTCAGTCTTAATATCTCTAAAGTTAACCATATGCATATAAGCAGTAAAGTTGTTCTCGCTCCAACATAATAAATGCAACAGTTTTAGTGGCAATTTAAAATTCAAATAATATCAGACTCAACAGTAGTGGGGAGTTGGAGATGAGTGGTTTCTAAAAAGTTGGCTGTTTTTTTCGCTCGTCCAACCAGTAAGACATGGTCAGTTTAATTTATGATTTCAGTCTAAAAAAGCACGCAATTTATATAATGATAATGAGCCTAAACTGCAATAATGGAGCTTCTAATGAATATTCATTGGCAAGCAAATACAAATGAAGTAATTGTAAGGATGGTGCTGGCTGATGATAATAACGCACGTTTGAGCTCCTCTGTAACTGCATTTATATAAGCGAAACTAGCAGCATGCTTATGTATATATTGGTTCGTTCGTTGTCCGTCTTAGCCGGACTTTAGATTCTAGGTAATAATAAAAATGGGAAGTTCCACATTTACCTAAACTTGATTCCACAGTTTATGAATAGCTCTCCACTCGTAATACTAATTTCCTGGTAGGATTGATTGTTTTTGTTTGCAAATTTTTCCTTTGCAAAGCACTATATAAATTAAAGTCCATCTCACAGTCATGGTAGCTGCACACCTACTACTAAAAGGTTCTCGCAAAGTTTAGAAATAAATGACAACGGCAGCTAACCTTCAATATCTTATCAAATAGGCACTTACAAATTGTTGGTAGTAGATGAACAACAATTAAGAATATCTTAAGTTACTAATATTAATAATCCCTTTTCCTACGGACTATGCACATTCCATCTGTTTCCTTTTTGCGATGAGTTTAGCAATCCATGTCTTATTTTGCAGAAATTCGATATGTATGCACTTACCCGGCACCATATCATTTGCACCCATTATAAAACACTATAATTGATTTTACAACAGGAGCACCGCCCCGATCCTCAAAATACATTAAATTGTAAGAATAATAATAGTAATTATTATGGCTATTTTTATCATTTACATGACAGGAGAAAAAATTATGAAAAATGATGAATTAATTTAGAAGCCTTCTTCTCCATAAAAATTTACTCCTTCAAGTTGTGGCGAGAGGAAAGGAAGGAAACTAGTTACATAATTTTCCCCTCCTCTGCTAAGATTATATGAGTTTGAAGGAAAACAGGAATTATGCATTTCATTACTCACAACATGATTACCATACGACGGGGTTCACTCCATTATATATTCCTGTAATTAGGGATAGTGACGGTTGATGCTGATGATTATGATGGTGGATATATGCTTATTACTATTATATTACCTATTATGAGAATGCAATTTATACTTCTTTGTCTTTTCAGGGAATCATCTTCCAAAACGAAAAAAATCTTCAGAGGAAATCCTTGTTTATGTCTTACCAAGACTGTTTCTCTTATATCAAATACGATAAAAAAATCGGTCTTTTCTCCATTTTTGTTTCTAGCCAGGTAAAGCTTCTTCTATTCACTATTCATCCCTTTTATACTAATTTTTTACAGAAAAAAAAGAAGTCTCATCAACCCTTTCTATAGAATATTCATATTTTTCGAAGAGAACAATGGAACTACTGTCTTTATCCTCACCGTCACCGCGTCATCATGTTATAAAATCTAGCCTTAAGATTTAAACAAGGGGTACAATATGATAATTCAGTGAAAAAAAAATCTAGAGAAAAAAGAGATTTTCATCAGAATGGGAATAAGAAATAATAAGTTATAATCTCTGCTCATTTTCATCATAGGGAAATGGAGATGGGGAGAGATGGTCCATGTGTAATGAATTGCATAAAAAGCAAGGATGAAATGTCCATGTATGGTCATTCCTTTTAAAGATTTTTTGATGTGGTGTTGCTGACTGCTGTTTGACTTTGTGAGATGTGAGATGGGAATGGGATGAAGTGAACTCACAAAAAGAGATATTATGATGTATGGGCTTGAATTGAGTTGAGAGTTTCTTGTATATTACTTATATGTAGGTAAAGGATGAATATTTTACCTTAAAAGAAATGAAAAAGAATGGAGATTGGTGGTTCCCCGGCGATAGGGATAATAATGAGAGAGAATTATGATGATAATGGCGGTGATAATGATGAGCTCCCATGTTGCTTCTTTTTTCAACTTTTTTTCAAGAAAAAAATTACTTTTATAAAGGAAAATGAAGAGCCGAGGAGGGGAATGGCTCTATGGCGGTGGCGATTACAGTAGCCTGAAGAATGCAGATATTATGCAGTAGCTTTTCATAAATAATGCAAGTGTAAATGAATAAAAATTATATAAAAATATAGAAACGTTACAAGGGAGTTTTTATCCTATAAAGCCAATTTATTAGATGAGATATGAGAGGAGCGGCAGTTTTGTGTCAATCATCACTTATATTCTGAAAAAGCATTCTTGTGGGGATTTAGGTTTTGGAGTCGTAATTGGTATGTCGGCTCTCTGGCAATGATACTGATTTGCCATTTTATATATCAATCTGTTCGAAAGATAATGTGAAATATGAGTAAATGAAACCCTTAAATTTGGTCGTTGTCAGACGAAATAACACTCATTTTCTTCATATTGGGTAGGTAAATGGGTCTGGTCTTGGTCTTGTGTTACTTCAAAAAAATAATGATGATGATTCACACATATCACACATGAACACGTCACTGCTCAACTGATAAAGTATGGTAAATTGGTGTAATAATAGGTCTCATGTCTCAGCTCATCTGTGTATGTGCCTGCTCAACATGGGAATTTCGCAGTTATTTTTTACCCCTCTTGCCTATTTTTAACACACCAGCCATTGTGAATTAAAAGGGATTACTTCACAAATTTTTGCAAAAAAAAAGTGTTTAAAATATTTCCCCCTTCCGTCAAAAGCGGTATCCTTCTTCAATCTTCCCTCATTGGGATGGCCACATGATGGGCTCACACATATAATTTAGTCATAACAATCATCATCTTCATCATTTTTTGGTCCTCCTCAAAAAAATGTTCTCTCGGTGCTTGTATTAAGTGGCAGTGGCATCATCAACCACATCATATTAAATTATTCGGGGAGAGAAAAAGGAGATATTCTTTCTTGGCGAAAAAAAATCTCATCCTTGCCATATTCCATATTCCATTCCATCATCATCCCCTACAGGTAATTTAAACTGTTGTAAAAGCGCATGTTCACGTTGTGTACGACATGAATGCATAATGGGAAGGAAAGGGTAGCCGCATCTTGTATTATCTCCCATTTTATATTCTTCTCTTTTCTTCTATTTTTTTTCTCGAAAAAAGTAAGAAAATACTGCCTTGAAAGGGTTTCCTTTCTGCAAACTTGTTCAGAGAGCTCACTTCTCATGTCAGTTTATTTTTACTTGGTTTCAGCCACTTTTTTTCACTTGGCTCATTTTTATTGATGTACGGTAAGTAATCTCATAAGTACGCTTTGTGTACTTATGAGATGTAACTGAGCCCATTCTAAATTAGGAGAAATGGTGAAATGAGAAGAAAAGAATGTTTTTTTGCTCATTTCGAGTTTTAAAGAGGAAAATGTGAATTTTTAAGACGTATTCACTCGTTCGAATTTTCTACTCTTTCGAGTTTGATGATGATGATGATGACGAAGATGTAGGAAGAGAATGTGAGTATCAGTAACATATCGTTTTTCCTTAGAACTTGTTACTTTGGAGCACATGCACTGCACACTCGACTCCGACTCCACTCTCCCGTCTCATCTCATCCCATTCAAAAATAAAATCAGAGGATGGAAAGAAAGCGTAATAAAAAAAGGAAGTTTGTTGCCGGCGCGGTCCTCTTTTCCTCAAGAAAAGAATGCTTTTTACACCATTTTGTCCCAAAATGAGTTACGCTCAAAGCCAAGGTAGAAAAAGTGAAGAATGAGGAGTGTGCAGGAGGCATAATAATGTGTGAAACGAAACAAAAAGAGAATAGTAAATATATCGAATTTGAAGTCGAGAGAAAAACAACTATATAAAGTAAGTTGTGTGTGTGGCTTTGGCTCTTGTTTGGGTTTACGGGTTGGTGTGTGGTTTATGAGGGTAAAGTGTTGGCTAAGTTGTTAGCTTGCTGTGACTCTCTTTATCTGTGTGAGATCCTCTCTGTGGAGGATGATCATTATGATTAGCAAGATGATAATAAAAAAAAAGTGGAGGAAAGAGGTCTTCTGGAAAAGTGTGAAATGGTCTTGTAAATTTTCACTCGATTATTCATTACTTTCTTACTTTTCCGTTAAAAAATGTATTTTTCTACAAGAATCGAGGATTTTGTTATTTCCAAACAAAAATCAATTATCATTTCCCGCAAATAAGCGCAAAGTACAAAAGACGGAATCAATGTAATGCTTGGCATTTCCGTTAGTTTATTTTGAATTTCCCCATTGTTTGATCATTTTCTGACGTTGGAATGACAGAAAAGCTTAAAAATAAAGCTTTTGTCAATGTTTTCTGTAAAATGCTAGAAAAAATTGTCGTTTTCTGCTCCACTCCTTTCCTATGAAAGGATACAAGGGTAATTAATCAATGACAGACAGGCAAACTAAGGTTTCAACCTATTTACAATCCAAATCCTTCATCTGGCCCGTTTTCTCTCTAAATTCTGACTGAGTTTACGTGTACAAACAAACACACAAACTGACTGCGAAAGATTATATACTTTTTTTTACATCCAATTCAAATAAAGAGCATGCCGCTCAACATGCTTCCCTCAACAGTCATTCGAGGGAGAAGAGAAGATTTAAGAACTACTTTGCATTGTAAATATCTATCTTTTTATGTAGTGCTATTTTTGCAATTTTTTTCAAGACCGACAAGAGCCCCACCACACCATCATAGAACCATTATATTTATAATTGCCTACAAGCGCAGAGCTAAAGGAACACATTAGCATTTTTCTTACTTTCGAGAGAAAAAAGCTGTTTACTTACTAATAACACATTATGAACATTATCATCCGGCTTGAGCGAAACATTCACAGCCATTTTTTTTCGTTACTCTTCAGATGTACAATATCTCTTAAAAAATTCCACATCCGGTAAAGGCATGTTTTTATTTTTAATCATATTCCCTTTCAGCTGCCAAATAAATTTTTCTCAACTTATGAACTTATATTAGCTACATATAACTATTATTACTCATTTTCTTTTCTTTTGAAGAGAAAAAGTCTTTATTATTTCAAACACTCATCATTCCTCACACATTACGGGGAAGACAGACAACGTCCATCATCCCATTTTTCTTCTCAGGAGGACAAAAAAAAGACGAATGTTTAGTTGTTTCATCCAGCCCATATATATCCACCCATATTCCCATCAACCACCATTTTTTTTATCTGCAATTCTTCATTTCACAGGAAAAAATTCCTGCTATTCTCGCTTAAAACAATAATCAGTTATTTTACACCATTCGTATATTATATTTGGGATTGGGAAAATGAGGATGAAAATAATACTACACAAAAATTATTTGTTTTACTCTTTCTTCTTTTGTGAAGTATGCGGTTTGGGGATATATAAGTATGTACGAGCTACAAGATAAGTTAGTTAAGAAAGACGTTACAAAATTGTTGTAAAAGGAAACATGCATAGTTTCTCTGAAGCTTTAACCTTTCTTATCTCGAGCTGTCAGTCATCACATCACTTACAATGGATAATCCCATCAAAACTAAACTATATTACGCTATAACAGTTACATAATTTTCTCGAGAGTCTGATAGTGAGTTCAATACCAGCTTTTCCACATCAAATCTGCCCAAGAAACTTCTCGAAATCCTTCTGTATCACGTTCCATTCCCCATTTCCCACTTACCAGAATTGGCAATTTATTTTTGTAAAAAAATCCAATTCTGAACTCTGCTTGTTCCTTGTCTTGTCATTATTATGGATCCATCATCAGGCTATTTTTTTAAACATAAATTGTGGAGTTCAGCGGGAGCGGTGAAGAAACAGAAACAGTTTAATATGGCAGTTGTCGACCGTGAAATTATGATTCTATTTAAATTCAATTATGCGAACATAAACTGGCGATAAGTAAAACTACCTCCTAAATGGGGGTATTGCCTTTTTAATCTCCATAAACCTTACCGTGAGACTGACTCAACCTAAGTTCTCACTTGAAAAAAAAAATCGCGAATAATTTAAAGGGTATAGACCTCATTACACTGCAATAATTAGAATTATCATTTCATTTTTAAAAATTACGAATTAGCATGTCAATAAATAGAAGTATTTTTATTACAATAAAATCCGTGCAGTAGGCACAGTTGTAATCTGCTCGAATTGGAATTTTGCAACTTGGAAGAAAGTACGTAGGCATTTTTATACGTGCTTAAATATATACCTATCATGCAATTCCCCACTCATTTAAATGTAATACAAATTTTTGCATCCCCAAAAGCATGTTTTCATTTTGCACTGTCTCATAAAAAATAGGTAGGCATTTTTCTGATATGATACTGATACCACAAACAGTGCCATGTCACTCCATTTTTTATCCACAGTCCAAAATATATATATTCCGGCTCAGCAGGAATTTTGTTCTAAAATGAAAAGCAATCAGATCGCAAAATATTAAATATTAACAGAGGGAGAGAGAGAGAAAGAAAAAAATCCCTTTGTGATATACAATCTGGTCGTATACTGTAGTAATGACCGCTAACTTGCCTTTTTTCCTGATCTTGATCTCCTTGATTCGAAACGAAAAAGCTTGTATTTTTTCTTTAATTTCATTTCATATCAGTTTTTATTCCCCACAGGATCAAAACAATATTTCCCATTCAGTTGATATTTCTTTTCATTTGTGTTTTGGCGTTATCTGGAAGGAACAGAAGGAAAAGTAACGTGTTTTCCGCTCGTTTATCACTCAAATCACCAGCTCACCAGGCAGTGTTCTCTCCAAAGAAGTGAAGTACATACAAGAACAAAAAAATATATTTGTAAGTCCAGCCCACACTTATAGGTTTTAGGCTACACACGCATATACAGAGAAATGTATAGATTGGGAGATAAACTTTTGGGTAAGGATATTAAATTCATAAATAAATAGTTTTTTTTTGCATTTCATATACACTGTTTTACTTAAGACGAGGGGATATAAGTTGGGTGAGGGGCTACCTACCTATTAATACCTACCTTCCTAATATGGTAAGGAAAGGTTTTTATATTGTTTGATCAAGCCCCACTATATTTTTTGCATATTAACTATCCTGATTACCTATTATTTTGTTGTTATTTGTGCGGGGCTAAACACACGGTGAAAAATTGTTGCATGCACGAAATAAGTACACGCCTTACCTCTATAACTTATATTCTAGAATAGATGGGATCTCTAACAAGAGGCAGGGAACAATTGTACCTATAAGGTTGGAAGGAGTATTATTAGGAAAGCTTTTAGTAATCTAATGGCACTTTTGTGATGTTGAGGTGGGTAAAGTGTATTATAGTCATATATGTGTATGCTTTTACCAAGTGGGTCCTTATTTTTTTGTTATTTTTCTTCATATCAAATCAAATTATATAAGAGGTCTCCTGTTCCTATTTGCCAAATTACGCAAGTCTTTGCACTAATGTCCCAGCCATGCAATGCCACCACCAAGAACGTTTTTTTTATTCTTGTGTAATATATTTTTATTCATATTACAATTACAAGAGGTTTTTTTTACTACTGGGGAGATGATGACGAGGAGGGATTAAAATTCACACCTCGTCACTAACAACAGGTTAGTTATTATAGGATTGCTGGTCAAAAGTCAACTCTCGTCAATATTTATTGCCACGCGATATCCTCAGCCAACTCAGTTCAGGTTTTTTCCCTTCTCCACCACCACCACCACCTCAGCCTATTTTTTCCATAAGAAGAAGAAAAAAAATTAATGAAATGGCAATGGCATGGAGGAGTATAGTCGGAGATGGAGGAATGATAGGGGGATGGAAATGGGATATGATGATGATGATGATAATATGATATTATATAACTGAAGGAATAAAGCGAGCCAGTTATTATTCCGCGTAAGTAATCGTAATAATAACAATAATCAGTCCAAAAATGTGCCTTACTTCTTGTTCCTCTCTGTTATAGTTATTTTACCCATTTGTACTTTTAGTAATTTTAGTATGCAGAGTGGGGAACAGTCCTAAATTTGTCATTTTATGAGTTATGGGCAGTTCAGGGTGTACGTTGGATTCAGGAATGATTTAGTTTTGTTAAATGACATGTTGGTGAGTGAGGTGAGGTACCTACCTACCTGTGGCAAAACTGCAACTTGCCTACGTACTTGTATCCCTCCGTCTTGAAGGCTAATGTGATATGATATGATATGGATATGACATGAAAAATATTAGCAATTTTTTGGCAAGGGACAATAACCATGTTTGCATTTTATCTCAATTACAGTTGAAAACAAAACAGCTTTACATGAGGAATAAAAAAATACTTTTTCGATTTTTGAGTAGACAAAAATGAAATTCACTTTTCTCTATCATAAATTCCGCATATTAATAGGTCTGCCTGTCATACTATTTTTCTCAAGAGAGTTGAAGGCTACATGGCTATATTCAAATAGGAATATAATACCATAAAAGTACGTGTCTTTCCCCTCTTGCCATGCCTGTGAGCAGTTCTCTCTTTTGTAAAAAAAAAAAATCAGTCTCAAAGCTCATTTTAAATGAAACAGAGCAATAATATATATAGCCAATTGCACATCAGAATCATGCTGATTGCTGCTTGTCATGAGAAACCTTTTTGTTCAAGAGTTGATCAATGCCCAAAACTCAAATAGTAATAATTGTAAAACAAAAGGACACACAGAAAAAGGAACAAGTCTCTGTTGCAACTTGCAATTCTCGAAAGTTAAATTTGACTAGAGGGGGAGATATATTCATAAGTGGTCGGGGGATATGGATATGTTGTTATTATTATACTTGTATATTTTACATTGTATAAATGCCTCAAGGGAGCATTATAAATATATTTATTTTTTCTCGGTGACTTCCACTTGGCTTGGGCATTGCCAGAATCAACAATTTGCGTGTGATCCAATCATGATGTTAAAATCATTACTTTTATTGCGAAATTCAATAAAAATATTTTTCGGGAAAATTAGAATCTAGGGCGGGTTGGGCCTTGTTCACTGGATGGATTTCTACTATCTAAATGGGAGTTTTAAACGGGCTACTTGTGGTAAATGGGAAATGTTAAGGGGCTATTTATGAATATTTCCATTTGACACGATCGGCCATGTACTGAATTCAATTTGGATTCAGAACACTTTTTGTCCTTTGATGGAAACAAAGAGATTAAATGGGTAAAGTGGGATTTGTGGTAATAAAAACCATGAAATATGGATAGGTTCGCACGTTATGCTACCAGACTGGGCACAATCCTTCTGTGCGCAGTCTAATGGGATACTTGCTCGTTTCAAAATTTTCAACTGTTTTTATGGGGAAAGCAGAAGAATGGGGCTAATTAATCATGTGCAATTATGAATATTCATTATTGTCATCCAGCTTTTTATTAAAAATTCAGCTTTGGCGAACAGTCAGTTTTTCCTCCTAGAGCACTTAAAATTCTGGATTAAAAAATCGAAGTCTGGAAAGCAGAATGGGGATGAAATGAGCTTGGGCACCAAATAAAGTGGAAATTCTAAAAAGCGGCTTCATTTTCATCTCTAAAAAGTTGAAGCTCCTCCGCTGCCTCCACTCTTGCTTGGTACTTGGTACTTTTACCCGGTGATGGCAATGAGGATACATTAACCCATGAAAGGGGTGCACCAACAACCTACTTACAACGAATATTATGCAATATTAAATCCAGTGCACTGGATCTAGGGCTAGGACGAGATATGATATGAGAGCACATTTTTCATACAAGCATAATAAATAAGGCATCGCCCATAAAATATAATATATAAAGCGAGCCATACAAATACAATCCCGACCAAAAAGCTCCGTCCGACCTAGACAGAGGCAGACACAAAGCTGGAGCATTTACATATCATCTCAAGTAAAGAAGGTCCGTGGACTTTTTTTTACTATTCAACTGGGCTTGCCTTAATATTGAATCTCTCCAGCAGTGATCATGTAACATACAAGCATAGTCATCATCGTATCATGATCATGTTGATCGTCATCATCGTCCTTCCCTGAGCAAGTAAGTTTTGCCTAGTAAAAAATGATGTTGGTCTGAAAAAGGGTACCGCTATATACATACCATCGTACGTAATATAAGAGCCGCGTAGATCAGCTCAGCTCCCTTCTTCTTCGTCTGGTTGGGCTCTTCTTCCTTGGAAAATGTGAGCCCGAGTCTAGTTTTTTAAAGCTTTTATTACTATTACGGGATACGGTAACAGTAGTAGAGTGAGGGAAGGAGATGATGATGGGCTGGCATGATAATGAAAGATGCTGCTCCAACTTGGGAAATGGAAAATCCCTTAAAGTTGAGTTGAGTGGGGTTCAATTGGGAAACTGCTGTGGAAGCAGTAACATCACTCGTGCATGCTCATACGTAAGGTTGCTCAAGCTAAAAAAGGCAACAAAGTGATATGAAAGGAAAGTGCACTTTTCTCTGTGAGTTGAAATACGCTTTGATTTTATGAGAAGCGATCCTTTTCGTAGTTCATATGAAAAGACTTTGGATTAAACAGTGTGCAGTTTTTGACATTTTTTGGAAATAAAAGTTTTCAAATTTATTCATTTTTGAAAGTTAAATATTTTAGTGAATGAATAAGTGTAAAACGCACTGGAGTTTTATTAAGAAAGAACGAACATTGATTCTGTGAAGTGAGCTTTGTTCAATGTACCGATGACGGCGGACGCACATATTACTGCAACAGCTCAGGATTGTCAAGTGCATTGGATTTGAGATTTGAATATTTTTTCTGTCAGTGTGCTGGAGTTGTCATTGCCGTTGTCGGCGGCGTGTGTTGTATGTTGTGACGTGAGTGGCTTTGGTACATCCGTCCGTACTTGAATTGATCTCAACTGGTCATAAATTATATCTTTATATTAAAAATTCAAAATTATTCACTCAAATCATCCTCAAATTCCATATTCTGGTAAAGGGCAAGGAGAACGGAGGAGTGTGACGTTGATTTTATCGTTTATCTCAGTTTTCCCGGATGCCTTATGAAATGAACTTAGCCTTACAATAGGTTCAAGCTTACTTAATCTCAGGAAACGCAGGAGAAGGATATCAAGTTCATTCAGTTTCAGATATACACTACCTAGTTCCGGTAATGTTCATTGACCGTAGTTTTTGGGTTTTATATGAATGACATGAAAAGTTTCTGTGATAAACTGTCAATTTCGAACTAAAACAAAATAACATTTTTTAAACCAATTTACCCAATCAATACAATAACTTGCTCAACTTAACAAAATACGTATTATATACATATCTAGATTAGTGAAGAACAGCAAAGTGAACTTAATATTTTCTAAAATCTTTTGCAAAATTTTATTGCTCTCAATAAACCAGTGTTGACCTAACAGTTAGTTATAAAACATTCTGCTTTCACCAGCCCAGCGTGATTTGTTTTACAATTGTGAATTGAACTTCTGAAAACCAATTAAACTCCACCATCTGGGATGTCTGCATCTGGCTTTTGTGCAAATCATCATTTCTTCCATTTCAGGTAAATAAAATCCTGACAAAAGTAAGGTGTGCCTTCAATCCTTTCGGACCAATTGGGATGTGGCTAGATATATGCCTGTTCCTAAAAAAATATAAAATCCGTGCAGCTGCACAACACTCGACTCGACTCCTGATAATAAACTAGAAACTCTATAATAAAAAGTCATATATTTTTAGGAGAGTTTCATTTTTAAACTTTTAAACCAGTAAAAAACTAGATTTGCATAAATTTATTAAACAACAAACAAATGTAGCCCCGGCTTAGTTAGATATATGATTTTTTTTCTTTCTTTCAAAAAAGTGATATGATTGATGATTTATTACGTTTTGTGGAATACAAAAAAGCTGGGAGCAAAGAAAAAACGGTGGAATGCTTAGAAAAGCACACACAGTCATACATAAAGTTTTATAAATCGGTACTTTGCTCTTTGGTACAAAAGTACAAATAAATGCTCACCAGCTAAAACTCTCTCTCCTCCGTATGCAGATGAGCCTGATGAGCCCTGCACCACGGACTACCATCATCATCCTCATTATTACATAACATGAGTAATGAATATATTTAATATTCACCGTTACACCATTCAAGAGCTTTTATGAAGGGATCGGATGAATAGAAATAGTTCCCTAACCATATAAAACCCAACGTAGTGTACACATATATATGAGCCATGAGCTGAATCAAAAGTTTCACAGTCATTAAAATATATTAATCAAAGGTGCATTATTAGACACACACACGACGACTCATAATTCGTAATATTTTGGTCAGCTCACACAATTCACAAAATATTACAACAAAAGAGAAAAGAAGGGGCAACCTCATCACCGCCACCATCGCATCGCCGACTGTCATCCACCACTCCAATCTCTCCAACTATATTCCACAAACATGATAAAATCCAATCTGGTGATGCAGTTGTGAGCTTTTTTTACTCCTATATAAGCCATTTACCATCACCAATTTTTTTAGTCTATTATTTCATTTCATTATTTTTACGACTTTTCGACCAGTTTCCCCTGCCATTTATGCATACATTATGTTTTACTTTGTTTAAAAAGTAAGTTTTTGTAATTTTTTCATATAGAAATTGTAAATGTGTAACTCGAAATAGTGAAGAGGAGCATCATGATGAGTGCCAGGGCAGTCCACTGCACTGTCGGCTTTTTATATAATCTTCCAGAAGAAAGAAGAGAAAACACGTTCACGTTTTCATTTATTCTCCTTTTATCCCGGTGGTTGGCAATGATCATGATGATGATCATGATCATGACGGTGATCATCGTACCTTTGCTTATTTAGAAATACGTGATCTTTTCTTCTTTACAGTATAAAAAGTGAAAAAAACGAGCCAGTATTTCATTTCATTTCAGTTTGAAAAAGCAAAAAAGCTCTAAATTGCTTATTGCTTATTCAGGAGATCAGAAGGTCTTCACTACTTACACCAGTTTTTTCCCCACAAGAAGAGAATAAACTATGGTCATATCTCTTATTTCTCTTATTTCTCTTATTCTTCTATAAAAATTTATATTATTATATTGAATCAGTAGTCGGTCGTCGCTATTCCTTCGTATGACCGACATGAAGTCAGCACACACACCAACATCATGATCATGATCATTTGAAAACTGGCCTAAAATGCCCTTTTACTAATATAATGTTCACATGAATATTTATCATAAAAAAGAATTGAAAAGTAACCTTGCTCATCAGCATCATCAGCATCATTATCAGACTCGTATGCTCAAGCTAAGTACTTTCCTCAAGTTATTGCCATTGCGGCACATCGCCCTTTTACTTTGGAGAGGAGGACGTGATTTTTATACGATTATAATTAGTCATATAGTCATATCATATCTTTTATTATCATTGCATAATGCCATATATTTCACGAAAAAATGTCCGGTTCTTCCGTTCCCTCTGTCTTCAGTCCATAATGAAAAGGAGAAACTCATCTCATTAAAACTTCCCTCTTTGGTAACATTATTGCGGGAAGGGAAGAGTATATAATATGACCAGAGAGCTCAAAACAAACTCCAAAGTCAACTTTAAGGTATTTAAAAGGCTAATAATTATTATTACGATTTTTCATCATATTTAAGATTTCGACAAGAGCATAAAAAGTCATATATGAGCACGCAACATATTTTTGTAAGAAAAAACAAAATAATTTATGATCCTCTACCCTCAACCATGCCATACCATAAGATATGGTTTGGTTCTCACTCACTTTTGTTGGTCTTTTCGGAGAAAAAAAAATACTGCACACAGGTTTGACTTATGGGTGACGTTGTGACAACTTACAAATAAAAGGAAAAATTGTGCATGTTTGCATAATTTAAAGAAATATGTTTATGTGTTGTGTTCTCTGGTTGTGTGTGTACGTACGTGCTAGTTAAATAGTTTATTAGCAAAATGTTTTAAATGAAACAAGAGGAAGCATGACAAATACTACAAATGACAACGGCACGCTCACAACATGTATATGCAATATGCACATGAATATGAATGTGAATATGCACTTTTAAATACTTAAACTATTTAATTCACAATATTTTTTTTTTCTCTCTTTCAAATGAATGAATCCCATTTAGCTCATTCATGTGCTGTATCATCTCATCTGTATTTGAATGTGATTGATTAATGGATTCCATTAGGATTATATGATCACGATGATCATCATCGCATCATATTCGCCATAGCCGAAGTGTAGTTATCATATCCTCCCTCCAAATCCTATTCTACATGCATGAATAATTTTTTAAAAAGTCTTGTAAGCTTCAGGCTAATAATATTCCTTGTATGATCATCGTCATCATAATCACAATGACGCTGGTGATCATAATGGAATGGTGGCTTGGCTTGGTGGTGGATTGGATTGGATTGTGTACTGATTGTAAATTGTGACTGTTTTTTGCTTTCTTTTCATATATTTTTTTTTCATCTTTGGGTTATTTGCATAAATCCTGCTGGTTTTCATTGACACATTCTTCTGTGATGGTGAATGCAATTATTAGGAGGACAGCCCTCCCTAACTCACTTTAAAAGAATTCATGTTCATTGGGGAAATTATATGAACGATTTTTTTCTCAATATGCCTTGTTATTGATATATGATCGGACGTAAATTTTTCTAAAAATTCATGACACGATCAAATACAAAAAAAAACCTTATGAAATAAATAGCAGTATTGTTACAGCTATTATATGTATTAGCATTATTGATTCTTCTCTGCTTTTTAATAGATTAATTTTAATGGGTAATGGGTACAGGAGCCATATTCCATTGACAGCTTATTGATTTCAATAAAATGAAATAAATAATGAGAAGCATTATGTAGAGCTGTTCTTATGCAGATAAGAGCTGAGAGAGTTGAAGAAAAAAATGATATTAAACTGGAAGTTCCATATAAATAATAATAGATTTTTATTATTATATTATTTCACATATTACAATATTTTTTTCTAATCTTTTGTCTTGCAGGGTTAACTGAGCTAATGGATGGGAATTGAAATCAGCAAAAAAACGAGCTAATGCCATAATATCCTATACTGGTTCAGTTGGAGAGATATGACTCTTGTCTTCATCCCCCTTTTTCGGCTAAGATGATAATGTACGACAATGATGACTATTGGCAGATGGGAATATTTTATTGAATGTGATTTACATAATTTTCCCATACCTGCCAGCTACAGTGTTCAACCCTTTTAAAAACGTGCCTGGTTCAATATAAATGTAACGCCAATGTGCTTGTGTGTGGATCTATATGTGCGTGTTCCAATTTCCTCTATTCTTTCCCTCTGGATATGAAATGACAATGTTGACAGGGACATGGAAAGCTGATACCGATAAAGTGCATAATGGAAGCAATTTCTGTATTGATTTGGAATACGTAGAATAATTGTCAAAATTGGGAGATGTCAATGTGCTAGTGGAAATAAAATTTATTGGAAGGAGGGAAAAGAAATATGTAAAGTGGATTGGATATTTGGTATTGTAGTTGGATTGATTAGAAATCGAGTTGATCAATTCAAGCAGAATTAATTCCGGGAGACGGTTGGACAACATTTTTGGATTTTCAATGTGGAACTTGTGATGTGCTGAGATTAGAGAATAAAAAAACAAGAACTGCGTGAGTTTTGTGAAAGACACAGTGAGAGAGTGAGAGACGCGATGTCAACCATTGCTGGAATGTATTTTATGAGAACTGCTGGTCAGGATATTCCTACTTCAGGTAATAAATTTTATTCCGTTTGTTTGAGGGAAACACATATTCATTGCGATTAAGAATGTTTATTGTAAGAATGCGACAGAATATTGCTAAGAAAATTGAAATTCATGTCAAAAAGTCATTAACTTTAAATAATTTCTCGTAAGAGAAGAAATTCCTTTGATTCTGATTAAATCTATAAATCCCATTCATATTGGGATATAGGTGAATGTACAGAGCAGTTTTGAGCTGTTCTGTAGAATTACTTTCCGAGAACTTGGAAAGTCTTACGTTTCCCCATAAACTCACATAGCATACAATTTAGCGTACTTTGCCAGTTTACTTACATAACGTTTATGAATTCTCATAAAAGGAATACACTACAGCCGAACTAAATACTGATTTTCATATGAAGGGCAGTTCAATTCTCATGTTTTAGGTAATAAAAAGGAATTTATTCTAAAATATTGCAAAAATTTTCAGAATGCACCGTCATGGACTCTGACGCTAATCTAAACTTGAGTGAAGATGAGAATACTAGCTGCAGTAATAGGTAAGTTACATTAAGCTGTTTCTTGAATTTATTTTAGTTCCTCAAACAACCTATGCTACTTCATTTACTCAACCCGTTCATAAGTAGAAAAAGTACATTTTCACTGCTTTCTTCCAATGAAGTTGGTGTTCACCGTATTTCATTTCCTTCATTTGAAAGCGCTCGCTCCCATTTTGACTGACTCGTTTTTGTTACCGAGAAGGAGTTAAATGTTAAATCGAGTTACAAGGACTGAGCTCACAAAAAAGTAGTAAAGTGGTAACATAAGTAGAAAGCAAACTGTATTGTTCTTTATGAAGTACTAATATTACATTTCTCTTGTTTTTCCTTTCCCACACCAACTCGTCATAATAATTTAATTAGTGAAATGGGCTGCGACTTGAGCCTGGCAGCATCAAACAACAATAACAAGCCGAACAACACCACCTCATCACCCACCCCCTTGTCAAGTAGCTGCTCATCATCCTCATCCAGAAAGAACAAAAGGAAAAATTTCAAGCCCCGTAACATCACCGAGTATGCCGGCTCGGACGAGGAAGAGCATGCCGCTGCTGCTGGCGGAGGCAGTGGTGAAGTTGGAATGAAACTTCGCCAAAGACTATCGGCCCAACAACCATTAAAAGTGAAGCAGTCTCGTCATCATCACAACCGTCAACCTCGTCAAGAAGACGGGGATGGTGACGATGAGGATGACAATTTGCGGGATGATGACGATGAAGAGGAGGACGAGGAGGATGAAAGGAGAAACGGATTTGTACAAGATGATGACATAGATGAAGACACTGACGAGGCTGAAGTTATGGATACCAGTGCCAGAGGAGGTGGAAGGTTCCCACCTGAGAATGACAATGCAAATCGTGTTCTAAATGCTAATGATGATCGCCATCATCGACATCCCCATCCCCTACAAGATGGGTCTGATGAGGATGAGCCACGCGCCGGATTCCGACATCGGGATGGACCTCTTGACCTAAGCGAAGTTCAACAAAACGGTAAGAAACAAAAATAGCAATTGACTGCTTTCGTAAATCCATAATTAAAGATGTGTGAATTAGTTCTTGCTAATTAATCCGGTCCTAACTGACTCCTCCTAACTCTTCAATCCCATGTCTAGATTCCCCCCGCTTGTGGAAGAAGACGAAGCAGGATAGTGCTTCAATCCACTCAGCAATTCGGAATCTCATGACTAATTTAAATAATAACATAGACCCACTAGCAGATCCCTCCTCATTTTTCTCCCACCAAGTTGCAATGGCAGCAGCGGCTGCGGCCGCCGCTGGCAATAACCCAACGGCCCATACAATCAGCGGGCTCCCCCTAATGGGTCTGCCTGGCTCAATGGGAATTGATTTACGACTGGGACGACAACATCATCTTCAAGATGAGGATGATAATATGAATCCTCCAGGAGGGGATTCCTCCTCCACAAGGAAAAGTAGTAGCAATAACAATAATAATAATGGGAACAGCAACAATGACGGTACTCATCAGCAGCATCATCATCATTACAATCTCCGCCATAGTAGTAATAGCAGCCACAACAATAGCAACAATAATAGTAGTAGTAATCATCTTAACAATAATAGTAGTAATGAGCAAGATGATGAGGATGATGAGCGGGTTCCATCACGCCGTGCAACCTCAACTCCCGACATGCTCATGCATCCCGGTCGTCGGTCCACCAGTAGTCCGAACCAGTCCGGTGGTAGTCCAAGTCACTTCAATCAACGTGGGGCGTCAAGGACACCGCCACCGGTTAGGGGTGGTGGTAGTGCTGGTGGTGTTGGGGAGGGTGACAACAGTCCACTCTTACATCAACACCCATCCTCAGTTACCAGTAATCATCATCACGGGAGCCAGTTGCTACAAGCGAGCTTGGCAGGAAATAGTGGGAGTGGGGCTGGGCTCAATCTCCATTCCTTGCTTGGGAGCTCCACAGCAAATACGATGAATGATTTTGCAGAAAACACCATGAAAGAGCTGTTGGGGCTTTATGGGATTGCGGAAAATCTTCGTCAAGGTTGGTATTCCACTAATTTTTAATACTTAAAAATTGCTTAAAATTCATGCTTACGAATTCCACAATGCGCAAAACGGCTCGGCCTTTAAAACCCCTTTTAAGATGATGGCGGCGCCACGCGGCACACGCTGTCATGCAACCTTGTAAACTAGGCACGTTCAGGATACGTTGTTGGAAAGACTAAAACTCACTAAGATTCATCATAGTTTGATCTGATCATCAATAAGACAAGAAGTCAATCTGAAGAAAGAGCCTTGCCAAGCATTAAAACGGCATGAGTACCTTCAGATTCACAATATATACGTACATAATATATTGCCAAGCTAAAGTCTTTTCCTTTTTTATAACTTCTATCCCAGCATTATTCTCTTTTCTTACGACTCCCCATGTGGTCCCCAACCAATTGAGATGGCTTATCTCTATAAAATAGGCATTTAATTGTGAAATGAGATTGCAGATTCAAACGGCGATTAAAAACCTTTGCATTTGCCAGCATTCTTTTATTTTATTAATATGCCTGGGCTGGGCTTATATGTTAAACGTACAAATTGTAACTATCTTTTTTGGGAATAAATCTCGCATCATCAACGATTTCGACAGTGGGCTTTAAGAGAAAAAAGAGTCATTAAAAATTAAAAGAATGTGAGAATACAAAATGCAAATGAATATCCCATCTCATACTATAACCGACGCATAAGTAGAATCCTTAATAATAGCCACATTATCTTAAAAACTAAAGCCTAGTAATAAGTAAAGTTTATGAAGTGACGCTTCAGTCGCATATTTAAGCAATAAAGAAAATCCCTCGCCATTCCTATGAGGAAAATCGAGGATGATTCTCTTTTTGAAAATATAAATCAGGAAAAAATATTTCAGATAGACGTAGTAAAAATAGCATAACTAACAGCCTCACTCGGGTATTCAACTACAGATTTTTCCTTATGCATTATTGCGTTATGGGATGCAATAATAAGTTACGGGAGTGGGAAAGGGTTAAAAGAAGAGAGCTAACCAAGCGTTTAGAAATTCCCCCATAACCGTACCGTATCCTTCTCGTCATCCTCATCATAATCATCATCGTCACCATCCTCATCGTTCTCTGTCATCCGTCAGTAAAGTATTGAATAGTTCATAAAAAGAGTGCTTTTGACTGGGGAAAAATAAATTTTCATATCTCACTGAAAAAAAGAGTTAAAGAGTTTATGAATGTTTTTCTTTTTTTAAATCCATACTTGAGGAGGACAGAGAGAGACGCGGGGCTGGCGATGATGATGATGGCATAACAAATAGTAATTTTTAATGGTAATCCTTGTCAAGTGAGATGAGAGAGAATAGGTAGAAATACAAATGGGTTCGTTTCGTAGTTGATGCTGATGACGAAGATGCTGTGGACAAAATAAAATTTTAACAGACGGACGGTGATGATGCGATGGTGTGGTGTTAAGTTAATAAATCCTATTTAAATTGTGTTTTTATGGAGAATGATTTTTGAAAATTTGTGATCAATGATCATCTTAAAAGAACTTGGACATGTGTAATGGGAAGGGGTATTTAGCAATTTCACATTTTTTTATAATGGTGATATCTGTCCATTTTTCAAGCATTACGAAATGTCAATATGTTTTGTGGAATTATTTTTGGATTGGACATTTGGGATATAAATGAATCATGACATGACTAGAACTAAAGTTATTTAAGAGAGTTGAAGCAAGGATTTGTGAGACTTTTGTAATGAGAGGCTTTAGCCTGCCCAAAAATGGAAATCTCCAATCCAATGAAAAGAATAAACATTATAGGAAGAAAAAATATATCTACATAATTTTCCTATTAAGCAAGGGACCCAATAATGTTCATAATGATTAGGTAGATTCTATTCTGATGGAGGATAAAAAAATGAAGAATTGAGTTTTTATGAAGGTGAGCACATTGGGATGGAGGAAAAAGAGTTGAGATCTGAGATGAAAATGAGATGCATTGCATTCATTAAATAACAGATTTATAAAAATTTATACTCTTCATCTCAAGTCGAATTCGTTTCCCTTCGTCGTTATTTATTTTCACAGTCCAGCAGCATGGTTCTTTCTTATAAAAAGTTTAAAGGGTCTTTTCCCGGTGGATATCCCGATGACCCGTCAAATAAACTTTGCCATTTTTTATCCACTCCACTAACGAAGCCAATGAATGGGATGAGTGAAAATAAAAAATCTCTTCCTATTCACCACTTTTCCCGTTTGATGGGAAGAGCAGGAGAAAAAAGGATCCTCCTGGGGGAAAATAAATGATACCGATATTTTAAAGTCAGATTAAATTATGTTGGAAATTATCTATCCTTGAATATATTTCCCATTTACAAATAGACCCAGTCTCGGGAAGTAAGTAGGTAAGTAGTTGAAGAAAATGGTTATCAGGATCAGACTGACAGTGTCATATCACCATCAACACATCTTAATCATTCCATGTGCCTGTATAAACTAGGCATATAGCATGATATGATGGTCATGGCCATATAGATTCTTCCAAGTAGACAGAGGAGAAGCAGAAGAACCACTTGTCTTGTCTACCTTTTTTACCCACACGCTTACACTTTTAACGTTATCGGGATCCTGTTATGTACTTGGTGGTGATGTGGTGGTGGTTGTTACATAGTTAAATATTTTTTTATTAAGATAAGTGGAGGATAAAGTTCTGACTGTGTTAATATATGCAACGGGTTTCTTGTTTGCGGTACGATACGATACGATTACGATAGACGATGTTTACAAATTGGTGTCTGTCTTCAGCTCCTCCAGATAAATATACTTTTTTCAACGCACAGTCGCTCTCCTGACTTGGCTGCTGAGCTGTTAGTTGAGTTGACGATGATGAAAGGGTTGATGATGGTAAAATTAGGAGGAAATGGGCATTCATCTTTGGACGCTTTTATTACTCCACTCAAAAGTTAAAGAAGCTAATGGGAAAGTTGGGCAGGGTTGATTACCTCCATTTGTATAAATCACAGAGGATTGGGAAGCTCATTTAGAATATTTTAACCCTCCTCCGTTAGATCAAACTTTCCCTAATTAAATAAAAAAATTATAGTTATTACGTTTGGGGTAATGTGAGTTAGGTAGATATGTTTCTTCGATTAAAACTACGAAATTGAAGAAAGTTAATTACAATTTAGAATTAAAAATGAAGATTTTTATATCAAATGTCAAGTATACTTACACGGAAAAAAATATCACCCAGGAAGAATGAGCAAGCAAGAAAATGAATTTAGCAAAGCCATACATCGTCAGTCAGTCACCGAGTCAGCTTCGTCACGATTCCTGCTATTGATCCCGATCCCAGTCCAAGAAAGATTTATACGTAACAGGTTGATATTTCAATGCGCGCATTTAACAAAAGCCAAAAGGGGTTTGGTTTATTGGCTTGGCTCTTCTTCTTTCAAAAAACTGATATTGATACGTTCACAGAGAAAAAGTGGAGGAATGAAGAGAAAAAAATTATAGGCGGTTTTTGAATATTTTTTTTAGATTGAGAGTCATTGATATTGATATGCATAGATTACAGATTCAAATGGATTTTTTTGACTTCATCTCCATCTCCACTGCTCACTTTTCTGATAGATTTCTAATGAAACAAAATGAAGAAAAAAATGCTGACAATAATAGCAATCCATGTTATAGATCCCATTCGATTCCTTAACATTCATGCCTGCCTATTCATGTTGACGTCTTTGTGTCCAAATGAAAGATCGCATGCCATGACATAACAAAATACAAAAAAAGTTCGAAGAGATTTTCTTAAGAGAGAGCTCCTCTTGTCCATCTATAACCCAGGATGATGATGATGATCATGATGACGAAGCTGATGATCAAAAGGAGCTAAATGAAACCAAATATTGTAAATTGTAAATGCAATAAAAAAAAGAATCAAAATAAGAAAAATACATCGAATCGAATCCAATCGAGAATCCTTCCCGATCATCAAAACGATGAAGAGGATGATCATGATGAACTTAAAGTTGGACGTACCCATTTCATACCTACGTATCTCCATTATTAATATCCTTTTTATTTCCATTCTGATATTTTTTCATCTTCATTTATTCCAATTCGATTTCCATTTCATATGGAGGCGAGCAACAAGTGATTCGACAATACTGAAATTGTACATAGGTCAATCTAAGGAAAAAATCTCGGACTGGAAGGCGATTCCTCACAGCCCAAGAGTAATCCTTTTCTTTGAAAAAAAGTCCCTCGAAGCTTATATCATACTTATAGCTTACATAATACCTGCATTGGGATTTGGGAAGTTGAGGAGAGGAGATTTATCTGTTCAAAAATAGAAAGGGTTGAGGTAAAAAAAGAAATAATGCGGAGTATCTATCTTGTCAGGTAGATCAGCCACAGCAAGAGAGCACGAATCATGATCATCATTTCATCATCATCAGCCAAGCCAGAACACAAAACAGATTGAGATTTTTTGGTATCGAACGAAAATCGAGAGAAAAAAAGAGTCTTAAGCGTCCACGGAGAATGAAGAGATATCCAATCCACCATTAAACCCATCCATACGTAATACTTGTCAAAAAAGTCTTCAAAAAAATATTCTTAACCTTGAATTTTTGATCATCATGAAAAATATTAGTTGTACTCATAATGTACATATTGTACTCTCCCTCATGCCTCCATCATCCATCTATCCATCCATCCAAATCAAGCAAAAAAAAATATATTACATTATGAAATGGACTTTTGAATGTGACGACCATCACCATCATCATCATCATATCATCTTGATGATGAATCCATTCTCTTTTTATCATGTTCCTCTCTCCTCTTCTGTCCACTTGAATATCTGCTCAGCTTTATCATCTCGTTCATTTTTGAAAAATCTTTGGCTATTTGTCTTGTACTCCTTGGAGGAAGGCTTACTTTAAAAGAATATTATTAGGGAACCGATTTATTTTTATTTTAAAAGTGGGAATATTAATGATAGCGATAGGGTCCATCAAAATGAGGGAAGTCAGTAGCATGGCATGATCATCATGATCATCATCACTTGATCGTATTATCCAACCTGAGATATGAGAAGGAGCATGCGTTCCCCATTCCAGGGATATTACAAAGCGTACTCCAGGGAACCGTATGCCACACGATCATCAACATGATAATGATGATGACTTGTTGAGACGCTTTATGCAATCCTAATATTACCTGGTAAAGAGTTGAGGGCCGACAGCCATCCCATATAGCCCCTTTCCATATTACATAACGATCGTCATCATCATCATGATCATCATAAATTCCTTTTCCCATTGTTGATAAAAATCCTATCGCTACTTTAACTCCTTTTTAGTGGATTGTTCACTATATTTTTTCTTCCTATTCCTATTTATTTATTGGGACTCAACTCCTATTTTTTTCCTTTCCTTCTTCCTTCACTGGAGAAAAGAAAGGAGGGAAGGAAGAAAGGATGGAGAAAAAAATATATCTAGGAGAAAAATGAATGTTGGAAGAAGAGAGGCTCGACAATGATTAATTATTGGAGAATAAGAGGAAAGGATTTTTTTGACGGGGATGGAGGGAGATGATGCATGCATGCATATTATTATTATTATTGTATTCATTTTCTATTATTTTTGTAGGAAAAAAATAGTTTGGCTTATCTATATTCTCTATTTACTATAGAATTTGGAGGCACAGGTATGCGATGCGATGAGATGATGCGCCTTGCTTGTCTTGTCATATTGAATAGAAATGGATATTTGTTAGAATTTGAATTCCTACCGGTGCTGGCTGATGTACGATATGATGATGGACTGGAACATTATGGATAAATATGTTTTATTTTTTTCCGAGTATTTTCTCCAGCGTTTTTTTTTTGATTAGCCTTGTTTGTCTCTCACTCGGTTCCTCGGGGAAATTGACTGTGTAATGTAATGAAATGTTCGTTGCGCATGCAGATGGGATGTGATGATGATCATGACGATGATGTCAGGACGGGGACTTTTCAATTCTGAATAATATTATTATTAATAATCCTTAAAAGAATGTGCGTTTTGTTGAAAAGAGAATTTTCCCTTTGGAATTTTTGGTAGGTTGGAATTGGAGTTTGAAGTTGTGATTTGGGATGGTTAGTTTTTTTTCTTGTGGAATTTTTCGGTTTCAAGCCCCCGTCTATTTATAAAACTTGAGGAGACTGAGAAACGAAAAAAATAATGAATTCTAAAACTGTTAATTAGCTGAAAGGGAAGGAGTTACGCGGTGGCACAACCGCATTAATATTCCTGCCATTTTTGCGTGTTCCTGTCGAGGAGGACTGATGTGATATCCGTCCCCAGACAAAGTCAAACTCATGACAAGAGCTCAATCAATCTAGAAGACTGGCTTGAAGAGACGAATGGCTGGGCCTGGCTTTTTCTGAGACATAGGCGTAGGGAGGAGAGAGAAAAGCTATCAGAGGAAAAAATCCAATCAATCTCATTTTCTTAAATAACAATCAACATTCTAAATTTGAAATGTTGTTTCTGGACACAATAAGAGTTCAGTAGTTTGAAGAAAATGTGTTTTTATCAGAGAGGGAGAGAGACAGGGAGAGAGAGATTGAGGTTTGTTGACTAACTTTGGTAAAGTTTGACTTTAGAAGACAATCAAAGACCTCATGCTGATCCCATTAATGAGTAAATTCTTATCAGAATCTTAAAAAGAAAATTGTAATTTCTACCTGTAACTAGTAATAATAAGCATAGCCTACACCTTTTGTGCCCATCCGCCATTTCTAATCCAAGGCGAGAGGGAGAGGGAAGGAACGTGTTTGCATTTAATAAACAAAAATCAAGCAAGAAAAGGCAGTTTAAATAAAAGTGATTTCCTAAGTATTTCTAATGGATGGAAGATGGAAGGAACGACGGAGCAATTAAATGTTTGGCTGGGCTTGATAAAGCGTAAAAACACAATGAAATTACAAATTTGGAAATGTAGAGCTGTGCAGTGGATTGTTACACACATTTCATGTATTTCAAGTTTGGCATGAGTTCTGAGAATTTTGTTGATTGACTCTAGCCACATTACGCCTTAATCACAGTTATTTTAGAGAAGCGCTGCGCTGTACTTTCAACAGCAGAAAAAAATCCTTTGATTTTGCAGCTTTTAATTTTTACCTTGTTAAGTAAAGTACTTAACTTGTCTATGATTTAAGTACGCTTCCTTGTTCGAGTTTTCTGTACTTTTTTTGCAACTCTTTGCCTAAATACTCATCATCAGCATCATCTCTTGGTTTTATATTTGCTTCGAACATTCTTCCCATTAACTTCTGCTGCTTGAATACAAATGGCTATTGAATGTCAAAAGAATGGGCAAACAATGGAAGGGAAAACGGAGGAGGTCTTCTTTTAAGACTTTTTTCCTAAGCCATAGCCCTAACCATGAATTTTAGTTTTGTAAGTGCTTACACTTTACAGACCATTATGCACGACGTGAACTTACATGAAACAGCAAGACGTCATTGTTTTTCCTATTTTTAAAAATGACTCTGCTGCACTGTTATTGCTATAAACATCGATTGGACATTCCACTATTCATATTCGACTGATGGCGATGGCTTTTCAACCAAAGGAACAAGCGTAATTTGAATGTTTTACATTCACTTCACTTCACTGACTTCACCCATCCAACATTCAACCGATTTTGTACGGAACCAAAAAAAGCCATCATATAAGTACAAACGTATGAATATATTTATGAAATGTGCAAAACTTGTTGAATCAAGTAATGAAGAAGATGATGACGATGCCAATATTACTGGCAATGGCATTGGCAATGAATTATGGAGCTGAATGGTAAATTTTCATCACTAAAAATAATAATAACAACAGCCGAGAATTCCCACTCCTGTTTAGATAGAACGCGATAAGAGGAAAGTAAACATTTTAAAAATGAGATTTTTAAGAAGAAAATAAGTACATAAAAGAACATAAAGTTAATATTTTTCTACTGTTCACCATTACCATTTACCATCACCACCACCATCCTAATCCTCATCATCGGCCACTATGTAGTTACATGCTTAAGTCTTAAAGTTAGCCAATGTATTCCAAAATAGTAAGAAAAAATAATTTATTCGAGTAAATGTTTAGTGCGTTATGCGCCTGCTACACTTGTAAATTGAATTGGGCACAGGAACGGTTTATTTTTTCCTCATTGAATGAAATGTTCCAACAAGTGCAATAGCGCACTAAATATAAAACATATTTCTTTTCCTGCTTATTCCTGTTAACCCATTCATGTAAATGGATTGTACAAGAAAAGAAACATTTTTTTCTTAAGATTATTTTTATTATTATCGCTTATACTGCGAATGTTATGATTATTATATGGCTTCCTCTCGAATTTCACACTTAAAAAATATAATTTTTTACAGCGTAATTCTCTCTTTTTTCTCTTGTGATTGTTTTTACTTATTCAGTTACGTTCACAAGAAGAACAACTGTGAATGCTCACCATCATCCTATATTCGTATACACTTGAGAAACTTCTTTTGCCTATTTAAGGGAAAAATTCAAGGAAAAAGTGAACTGTTGCAATAACAAAAATGTAGTTAATAATAAAAGGGATTTTTTCTGACTTTGAATGGCTCTCTCTATTCGCCACAGAGTGTAATGAAGTGTTTTATGAACTATGTTGATGAAGATGACGAGCAATCTCATCTCAATACATTTTTTCTCCCTTTCTTAAGAATATTGACGTTGACGATGATGAGGATGATGGAAATGGTGACGGTGACTAATCTTTAACATTTGAGGAGCATTATTGTAAAATGACTGGCTACCTCATCTATGAGCTTATGTTAATTTTAAATTGTTAGGTATGCATAAGAAATTAAAACATTTCTGTTCAAGATGACTTTTTTGCTGTATTTTCTAATTCTATTCATCATCAGCACATCCCAAGAGAAGCAAAAACTAACTGTTTAGACAAATAGTGAAGATTTTTTCTCTGAAATTCCTTAGTAAAAACAGTGAATGCTCATATTTGGAGTTTAAACTGCTACTTTTGTTTATTTACGGATTATCAAGTATGAAGTCCGTGGTTGGGGTTATTTTTGGTGTTTAAAAATATGTTTTTAAATTGACTTCCTTTTGAATTTTAAGTAGGAGAATATGGTCATCTCAGCTTCAGCTCTGAGCTGGCTGCTACGTAATATGATCCCACTAAATGGGAATAACTACGCATATTCCTTCTTAGAAATTAGTTGTGGATTATCATGATCAACTTTCCTATTACCAAGTTAAAACCATACAGTTTTGAATTTGGACGGAATATTTATCGTCACAAGCATCTCCTCTGAATAAGGATAAGATAAAGGACTAAAGTGTTATGGCTCGCTTGTTACTATTCCATGTAATTACACTACTTGTTGCATAATTTATTACCTGTTTTTTTATAAACAGGGGAAATACCACAGCTCGGCTCAAGGTACACTATTTCCAACTTTGGGATTATTCCGTGAAGTATTTTAAGTACAAAGTTAGTTGATAAGCACATGGAGGGGGAGCCTTCCATTGTTTGACTTTCCTTTCATTTTTTTTCGAGACCGTATTTCGTTTTTGTCTGGAAAGTGAATAAGCAGGTAAATCAAGCACGAAATTTAATACATTTTCCCAAAACATACATTGAATTGGGCTTAAGAAGCACAAGCTTAGCAAAGGTATATTTGTAGTAGCTTGTGCTGCTTCGGCTCTTGCCCGTACCTCTTTTCCTTCTTTTGTCAGAGATTTTTTTATATTCCTCCTCATCCCTCTCGGCTCTCCCTCAATTCACATTATTCCAAGAGATTTTTTTCTGGTAAAAAAAGCATTTTTCTTCCTTGATTCATCAAGATTCCCTTTCAAGTGCCTTCATGACTCACAGAAATAGCGACTAAATAGGTGTAGATAAGTGTTTCGTAAGAATTTTTGATTGTGGCAGGGGATGATGAAGATGATGGGAGAATTGTAGGTAGGTAAGGATTTGGTAGGTGAGTATGATTACTCAAGGATTGTTGTGGCCTTCAAAATCTCCTGAGCCCTGTCACATTATTACGTTGAATTAAAGTGGTAAAAATAATATCATATGAAGAGCAATAAGGGGGAAACCTGAAGAAGAAGGGTTAAAAATAAGATTTTTTTATTGGAGATATTTTAATGGAATACTTCTTCTACTTCTTGAAAAGGCTGATAAAGGAATGAGAGAAAAAATGATAATCTCTGGTTTTTAAGCTTAAAAAATAATATTTTTGCTCTGCATTATGTTTTCTTCTCAGAGAGAGATCTCCTTATTCGTAACGTTCCCTTTCAGTTCTAAACTTTGGAGTTTGGAGTGGGAAAAGGGTTAAAAGTGGTTATGGTGGTGTGAGGAGATGAGATTTATTTTGTAGGGAAAGGAGAGCAAAGAATTTTTTGTTGAAAACTAAACAAATATCCTGAGAACATTTTTCTCCCAGTATTCTAATGCTAATGTGCTCAGTTTGGGAATGGTTATGTACACAAGTGGTTATTACGGACCTTTCACAGAACATGATTATGATTATGATGCTTCTTCTGCCTGGAAAATATATTGTAAGAAAAGTGAATTTGCAATTGCAACATTGCTAGGAACTTAATACTTACCTACAAAGAATCTCAGATGCACAATTTTTATTTGTATCAAATCAACAGAAAAAAGCTTTTTCCTATACTCAAAAAAATCTTTTGATGAAGAAAGGAGTAGCTTGAAGAATTGAGTGTAATTTGATAATTTCGGAATTTCCCTTTCATTTCTCCTTTTCCCAATAAGTCATTGACGACTCCCAATATTTAATCCCAATCCAGAAAATATACCGAGCAATGGTCCATTTCAGAGGAGTGTAAATGATTGGCTCGAATTACATTACCTTTATATGTAATTCATACATGGTTTGGTTTGGTTTTGGTACATTCTTCCAGCTTTTTGGTGCTTGACGCGTTTGGCCCAATTGCCGTCGGCACTTTTGTCCTGGGATGTAAAAGGAAGGAGGAAAATAAAACCAGTCATTGCACTGGATTCCACTACTGGCTCAATAACAGTTTAACTAATTTTCATGATTTCATCAAAAAAGGGGTTTAGTTATTTGGAAGAAAATGTATCAAAATTGGTGTGTAAATGTATATTTGAAATCACACAAACAGCTCATATCAGCCAAAATAATCGGCGTGGTGGGTTTAGGCTTGGCTTGGGTATCATTTATTTAAATTGCAGTTTTACTCTCTCTCTCTGTTATTGAGGGAAGTAACCACAAGGAGAGCCAAAAAAGTCAACAAAAGTTTAGAAAAGTAAAAATTATGAAAGGAGAAAACTAGACCAGTTTCTACCTTTTTTCTATCTTTGGGTTTGGTCCAGAGTCCACACTGTCATTAGCGCAGTCCTTTTTTGGGCGAGCGAAATATTTTTTTTGGTGAGGGAACAATCAACAGTTTTTCTTCTAAAAATGCATTATGCGTATGTATATAATACTTACTCCAAATAGGAAGGATGCAAGGGGGAAAGGGCGACAATCAAACCATATTATATGGCAAACTACACAATTCTCTCGACTTTTGGTCTTCCTCCCATAATATTCCCATTGTTATTGCCCTTATTACACTTTTTTGTTGAAAAAAAAATTATTAGGATCAAATTATTTGTCTGCAGTTTATTGAGCAAAATTACTCAAATTATGAGATAGCTTTGGATCGATTACATTGAGAAAAAAGGGCGCACGCCCATCCTGGTCCCATTGTTTCCCGTTCTTTTGGCCATTCGTATTTACTTGTCTTTTTTTCGATACATTTCCTCTTTTTTCCTCCTCTGTGGATTTTTGTAAAGAGAGATGGGAATGGAGAGACAATCGGCAATTATTGACTCGGTTTGGTTATGGGTCTCATCTTTCTTCCGTTGGCTATGCGCTGTGTGGGCTGTTCTTATTTCATTCACTTTTCTTTTTCCTATGATCATCAATATAATTTACCACAATTTTTGTAGTTCTGTCTGATGCGGATGATCACTTTTGATCTAATCTTGTAAGCATTTTAATTCAGCAAAATTGAACTGATTCAATATTGCCATATAGCTCCCCAAAAAGAAATTGTTTCTTTTTCTAAATAACCATCATTTCCTTGTAGGGAGATGGTGTGCAGAGCAGTAGTAACAATTACGTAATTAAGCTATTCCTATTATTATAAAGCCATAAAACTAATCGATTTCTATTTTTTGGGGATGATTTCTCATTGATCACCGCTATTAACTATTATTGCATCGGAGGAATGGTCTCCTTCAGCCTTTTACTAAATGCACATAATCACTACTGTTACTTCCTGTTGGGCAACAACCAAAATGTGCTGAAGCCAGGTAGACGAGTCGCCAAGTAGCAAGATGATCAAATGACGCCTGCTGCGTCCCTCCTGAGCACACTCTGATGTAATGATGCCATAACATAACTGCAACTGAATTGGATCCAAACCTGGATTTCTAAAATTGGCTGATGATGAGTTCAACTACATTAGTCTATATGTATCTATTTCATAAACGATTTAATGATGAAACTAATTTTTTTCTCTGATTTTATCTTAAAATCTCTCCTCATTTTATATCATCATCATCATCATAATCCTGATCATCAACACGACTATACGAATTTGAAGTAAAAAGGGTTGTTAATTGTAAGAAAATGAAAAAGGTTCATTTTCATTAAAAGATTTTAATCATTATTTGGTTTTAAACGTTTTCATCGTCTGCCTCTCATCGTCTCATCTCTCGTCTTCCTAGTTGAATCTTATCTTATTGATACATCATCATCGGCCATTTTATATTACTTTTAATAATCCATCTCAATATTTCGTCTTTGACTTTTATATACTTTTTTTATTCCTTCAAATAAAGATAATGTGAATAGCCAGAGCAAAGATTTTCAAACCGTTTTTGTCGGCATCACCGTTTCAGCTTTTATACTTATCTGTGGATGAGGATGAGATGAGATGTATGAAAACTAACAAAAATTCTTTACCTGGTTCTCCATTGTTTTGAAACAGATTTTAGAATTCTTCGCTGACACCTATTCATTCCTTAAAATTTTTATTTAGATAATATGAAAATGCCCCATTCAAAAAATTTCCTTTTAAATGATAAAAAGCTCATGCTTTTCATTTGAATTCTTCAAATTCAAACTATGCATAATAATCTTATGAAATGCACGGATTAAAAAATAACTCCATTTTGTATTATGTATTGTGGGCAGTGCCTAACTAGATTCTAGATGAATGGATTGGGCTGAATGGAAAAAAAGAGTAAAGAATTTTCTGATAAAAAGGAATCATGTCTCAAGCTCAACTGAACAAAGAGAATGTTCTTTGACGATCCTCATCATGATGATCATATTCCAAGATAATGAAACTAATTCAGAATGGATGCATACCCAATTCGTTAATATTGGTATTTTTTGGGAGTTGTGCTGCATAGTCAGGTAGAGTAGAGCTAATCGCTTAAAAAAATTAGGACCAGGGGTAGCTCAAGCTATACTTGGAGTTAATCGTCGTCACCATCTTCTCATACCGACATTCATGAGATTCCTCATATTTTTCAGAATAAGTAAATCTAAAATCAGCATCAGCGTCATCATCCCATCATCAACCTATTATAACAAGACAATGTGATTGTGCCTTAGAGGCAATCGTGAATCCTTTTTTCGATGAAAATTTTTGGATTACAAATAAAATCTAAAACGGTAAAAAAAAACCTTCATGCCATTTTTGGTAATTAAGAAGGTAATTAATCCACAAAATGACTGCAGTGATGATCCTTTATTAGCTAATATTTTACTAGTCAAGCTTCATCAACTCGTTCTATTTCAAATGTAAGACATATCTTGTAACTCTTGTTGGCAGAAAAAGGTAGCATTTTTTTATTTCCTAATAACAAGGCCATTAAAAATACAAACTTGTTTTTTGAATACATCACATCTCCAACTAATGTCCATTTATACTTAACTTAAAGTAGGTATTTATATTTATACTTATGGTAGCGGAAAATTGACTGGAATAGTTAAGATAAGTGATAATGACCTTGTTTAATGCTAGCAGCAACAACATCAAAACCTTCCCTCTGCCTCCCTGCCCAGCTTCAATTTGATGATCCAAGAACCATCATCATCATAAACTATAAAGATAGAGAGTTATAGTTCCCATTAGCGTATAAAATCTACATCCAACCATATTTCAGATGCGAAAGTAGCAAAAACTTTTTTTGAGTGAGAAAAACTTGATTTCGGGCTCAATATGTAAATTTTTATTATGATACTTTTTTTATATCCTTTCTTCTTCCCATTTTTTTATAAATTATATTTCATTTTCCCTTCAAACGCCACCCGACGACCACGACTGGCTGACCACAGCACAGAATAATTTGGTTTAATGAAACAGCAGCAGACCCAATAGTCGGAATGGCATCATCATCATCAGGGAGCATTAAAGTTAATTGAATTGAGTTTTCATCTGGCCTGCTTACTCTCTCCTTTATGCAAATGCAGGTCCTGAATATTATGTAAGCCTAATCTAAATCATCGTAATTACACCTTTATATTTTGTGGAAAATATCAGAGCACATTTTAGATAAACTTTTGACAATAAACCAACCGCAGTGGGTGAGAGTGAGTCGACTACATATGCAACAAAGTAAGATTTTTTCTCTCAAAAATATTTATCTGAAATAATAGGGGAAAATGCTCATCTGTCATATAATATCATTACGTATGGCTAGAGAATTTGAATGTTTTCGCTTATCCCAGAAAACCATCATTATCCCCTTAATCATTATTTCAACTTTTTGTCTTTTCTAATTCCTGTGCGCCCTTTTGTTGTCTCAACTGAACCATTTCAGCAGTTCTCTCTCTCTTCTTCCTTGAATAATGTTTGTGTAGCTCACTCATTCTCGTCATAATTAAGAAAAGTCTGGTTGGTTGGGTGGATGTTGGTTGTTGGTATTCCTTAATTAAATTCATAGAAGGGAAAAATGATCTGCTAACAGAGAAGTGTCAGCTTTCGCTTCAACTTTGAATTCTTTCAACAAGAAAAATTTCCTGGGTATAATGTATCTGAATTAAAGTTGAAGTTTTGGGATCAGAAGATCATAAGAAGAGAATTTAGTTTCTTTTTCTAGAAAAAGCGATTGCAGATTGCATTCCCTACCCTGGGGTTAGACACAGTTAATGTTCGTAAATGGTAATCCAATAACTCCTAAAACAGTTTACACATTATTCTCTCTGATCAGAAGACGAATAAGGGGAGGACAAAAAAGTGCCCTCAAAACATATTTTGCCAAATTAAAAAATACTTTTTGCTACTGTATTTACTTACTCGATCTTATACGAGGGAGCAACAATAATAATATGCAATGTAGTGCAAACTCGTCTCATTATTCCCATAAATCGTGCTGTAGAAGAAAAAAAAATGCTGAATTAGTCAGTCAGGATATTTGGCAGTTCATCATCCATCCACCACTTTTTTTTCTCTAAAAAGAAATTGATGATTTGATGTGATGTGTTGGGCCAGGCCCCATCAAGTAAAGTTGCACAAAAGCATCATAAACATGTTATA
>JAQIXQ010000334.1:0-34184 GCA_034700485.1 Pseudosinella alba | reverse complement strand
GGAGAACAGTAAGTTATTTTACTGATGAATTGTAACACGGAAATAAAGTTTAACTAAACTAAACTAAACTAAACTAATTATAATCCTGTTCAGCGCAAACCGGGAAGCTGATAAGCGGGACGGAATTATCAATAGCCTCTTGAATGCTCATCAGTCCGGATTGGGGGATGAATGCCTTGATTTTTGGATGAGCTTAAATGTTAAAAGGATAAATAATCTCAAATGTCTTACGATGCCCCTAAATTTCAATATTTTTTTGACAGCTAGTCATGACCATTCTAAGATCGTGCTAAATTATTTACTGTAATGAATTATGAGTGAATGCAACCAATAATGTCCTGTTGAGGCATCCACTTGGCCATGTAAACGTTCCCGTTTGGTAATTGTTTTGCGAATGAGTCGTTCCCAATCTTCCAGACAAATTGGATATCAGCAAGCCTATTCATGGTTCGGATGAACACTTGTTGAGTTGAGTGATCCATTTGAAAAAAGTTCCGTGGGAACCAAAGCTCATGTAAATGAAGCCATTAGATGATTCATTGTCACGAAATTCACCGAGTTCCTAGTCCAATAAAAATATAATGCGTGCAATCTTTGTGCAAGCAAAATGTATTATACGTTGGACATTTTTTAATTTATTCAATATGATTAAGAACTTACCTTGGGGAGAGGTTTCCTCTTCTCTGTGATTGAAATCCCACCGATGGGAATCATATTGGGCGGCATAATGATCTCGGACACGCTTCTCCATAATGGGTATTCACAAATGACAATGACGTGTTCCTCTGAATCTCTTCAAAACTTGGCATGTTCTTAATCCTTAATTTAGTTCTCGTCAACTCTTCCAGTTTGGGGAAGTACATCCACTTCCGATAGAAATGCCAAGCCAATGGGAAAAGAACACATTCGTGATCCGCTGGGTGAAACTTATCTCCACCGGGTGGGTAGAATAACTCCATTGTGGGAATCCAAGCAGTTTCATCCGGAAGCCCTAATCCTTCCACAAGATGGGTGAATGGAGCGGATGTCTGGAAGGAAATCGATTTGGCGCCCCAATAATGCACCATCCCATGAGCACAGTCGTCAAATAGTCCATCGATCACGAACAGATCCACCATGGTTGACTTGACCCAGTGCACAAATTCCTCATCCTGGTAAATTGCTTCACAAACCTTGGTTCGGTATGGAGGAAGGGATAACCAGTCATTGATGATATTTCCTTGTTTCCTGTCCTCAAATTCATTTTCTACTTGGGTTGTATCTACTTTCCTTCAATTTTTGCAGCCCTTTTGGAACGTAGTCGAATATCTTGGGATTGGGATTGTTTGCGGGGTATGAGGCAATAAACGTGATGTTATGGCCATTGTCTGCCAGTGCCTCTACTACTTACGCGGGAATGACCCGGGGGTGGGTTACCCTTCCATAGGTACGAACATACTTTTCTAGACCAATTTTCGACGCTGATCACGAATATCAAGTCCGTTTTCTGTCAATGGCAATTCTCTTTCCAGTAGAGCCGGATTTAGATTGACAATTCCTATATACGTCGCTATTAGAATTTACATACAAATGAGGCTACCTACAAACGTGAGATGGTTTATTCACTACAAACTAAATATTTTAATTTCTATTCTAGAATAATATTTAAAATTCATTAGAAAATTTATCGTTATTGAGTTTTTATTGTAACCTATATATAGTTCACAATGGGTATATAGCAATTAAAGTGCGGAACAGAGCGTAATAAAAAAGATACAAAGTAAATAGTAAAATAAAAGTGTAACATAGATTAGTCTAATAATTGCAAACATGCAATAAGAAACACCTAAAATAAAATAATAATTGTTGGATAACCTGTATACATGTCCAGAACTAAGGCAGGGGACACGAACCTACAGTTTGCCATATATAGCATATGCAAGAACCTTGTGGAAGCAATAGATGAAACCTAAATCCGGCTCTATCGGCAAGAGAATTGCCATTGACAGAAAATGGAGTTGATATTCGTGATCAGCGTCGAAAATTGGTCTAGAAAAGTATTTTCACATGTATGGAAGGGTAACCCACCCCCGGGTCATTCCCGCGTGAGTCCTGAGTTTACTTATTGTTCTGGAAATTCAATTATGTATGCGGAATTGATCATTTCTGTTACACTATTGTACAAAGTCGAATGTGCTACTGAAATCTACATTTCTATCTGTATTTGTTTTTGTTTTTTAAAATAAGGGCTATAAAAATTCCTAGAATATATAACTCCGCTAGACTTGACTTTGGCTCGGCATATAAAATAATAAAATCCCACTACACCCATTTTAGGACTGATTCGAGAATGATTATAGAACTTACTACATACCTAAACTCATTAAATTACACCCTCAGATTCAGCCAACGCAACAAATATAGCCCCACAGCCCTAATATTAGACAATCCAACAAGCTGTTATTATAGCTGTCAACATGGCCGTCAGTAAGATTAGATTACGTTACGTATTCCACGGAATCGCGCCAATTTTCTTCTAGCCAGTACCATTACCTTACCTCAATATTAGTTACGATAAATTATAAGATTGCTTACAGTTAAAATGGCCAATAAGCCACGCCATCCCCATCATCCGCGTTATAGTTCCTTAGTCTTTGTCTAAAATGCATTGTATTTTCGTTAACTATATGATCCTAGTTCCTTACTAATCCTAGATTTTTGAAAGACATACTTAAACCATTTTTATGACGCATATTTTTACAAAAAATGGTCACAATTTTTCAAGAAAGGAAATTCGCCAAAAAAAATACTCCTCAAAATTTTCAAAAGCCAAAGAATAAAAAATAAAAAAAGTAGCAAAACAGGATCAGATAGAGCACACCGCTCACAAATGTACCTTCAGTTACTTGAGACTGAGACTTGGCCTGGCCATTATGATACAGCCTTTCAGGCCAAGAATTAGGCCCAGACTCATTTTCATATCGCTACACACAAGAGATGATGATGGGCGATGGGCCTGATTGCCTCCTTTTTATATACCCACACACAAATTACACACAGTGCCACTGGCACGGTCATCAAGTCATCAGTAAAGTAACTATAAAAAATAAATAAAAAATTCAAATGTTTTTACGTCGAAAGTCTCATACTTCATCGGAACGTGTGCCGGCCGACATTATATTCCTCAAAGTTATCAACTCATGATCAGCAAATTGCTCCACTATTTTTTCCACACTGTTTGTTCCACATGAGCGGATATAAGACCCGTGTAGAGCAAGTTACTTTTGATTATTTTTATCCTTAAGGCCACACGCTTGGTTCGGAGGGACTTTTGCCAAACTTTAAAAATAAAGCATACTCGAAATTAGATGTCATTGTTAGTCCGAGTCCGAATTCCTATTAAAAAAGCTATAATTTGGTGGATGATTTTTTTTATTTTCAGAAAAAAAGTGTTGAAATTATCTGGGTAATGATAAGGAAGAACATTGATGCTAAGGATGATTGCAAGGCTCGAACTTAGATAATAACTCCGATGCTGGTAGCTGGTAACGGTGGTCTGATCAAAATGAACGTGCCCTTTTAATGTACCATGGTTCATGCTAATGTTGATGTATCGTATCGTCTCGTCAATTGTTACTCTTTTGTTAATAATGCTAATACGCTTCATCCATCATTATCTTACCCTACACACGGAGAAGTAAATAGCCAAATAACAAAAAGAAAAAAAATGTTTTGATGACGATGATAATGATGAGCTCTCAAGACTCAAGAGTCAGGAAAAAAAGTAGTTCGATCATGTTATGTTGCTGATGATGAATGGATGAGAATTTAAGATTTGAGAAGATGACTTGCCGTCCTAGTTTGCATCCTCTTTTGTTACCTAAAGGTAATGTAATCTACCTCGCCATAGTCTTCACTTGCCAATAAATGCAACATGTCTGAGTGAGATCTTCTTCGCCAAAACAAAGGCCTTCTGTTTGGTTTTGGCATTTGGGATGATGATGATAATATGAGACTTTTCTTTTATGATGAGATTGAAATGAAGCTGATATGATACTTTTTACTTTAAAAATTGTACCTCATGCCTTATACTATGGAATGAGATGAGTTTAAATTACAGAGGGCTCCATTAAACAAATACTGGCAACGATGAAGATGATTATTATTATGCATGTACATTTGAGCTTTGAAGTGGTGCCCTGTGCCAACAAAATTATTTGTACTTATTAGTGCTATTACGTTCATCAGGATAAAGCATAATTATCATTGCCAGCGAAAAGATAATTATTATTGGATTGGAATAATTTGTTAAACAAGTTGATTTGGAGAAGAAAATTATTTATTTAAAATAATAATGGATTTTGAAGTAAAAAACAATCCTTAAGATAAAATTAAGCTAAACTTATTTTATACCTATATTAAAATGCGGAGATTCGCTGAGCATATTTAAATATGCAATTTGATGAATTTTGCCTTCAAATCATTCGCTGCTGAATTTCGTGTAGCCTTCAGCTTTCATCGTTTATTATATGCCGAGAGTACAAGTACATGATCATTGATCAACAATGCGTTTTACATTCACTCTGAGAGTCACAATTTCGCAAACTAAACAGGTTCCTAAATCCTAAATACTTATTTATTTGAAATCCTAAATGAATCCAATTTTCCACTTTTTCAACGAGAACATAATGATATCCGTGTAGTTCCTCTTTTTCAGTGGAAATTGGGATTAAGGACGTATCGAATGAATGTTACTTGCTTGGTTGTGGAAAATGTGTGACAATACAGAAGCGGAATGACAACGGCAACCAGTTGCAATAGAGCAATATAACAATCACAGTAAAGTCATGCCGCAACGCAATCGAGGAGATGATCAGGCATCAAGACCCTTTTTTGTGCAATACATTCGTAGTAAAATTTCTAAATTGTCAACAACAATGAACCAACTCATCACCACCACCTAAACCTAATCAAAAGCACTTGTCATATTTGCACATTATTATTATTCACCAAAAAAAATTGCACCCATTGTCATCTTTAGTCATTCATCACTACCACCGACGGGAAAAATTCATAGACCCTAATTTCCCGTTAGTACCTATCAAGGGGTGTTTGCGCATGAGCCCCTATTTACTCATATGTACCCTTAAATTTGCTAATCACATTTGCGATTTTACTTATCCGAATTTACGGAAGAAAGTCCTTCTCAGCAGTACAGTAATTAGTAATTCCCCGCCTGTCACGTGGGCGAGGATGGGAGCATTACCCCTTTCTCCCTACCAGGACGGAGAGGTTGCATTTTGGCAACAATTAAATTATCGAAGTTAAATATGACACTGATTAGATTGGGCGAATGTTGGAATTTATCAAAATTAATCACAAATTCTCAGGCATTTTTTTAAATTTCGAACTTTTAAATACAAAACTTTGTAAAAGTTGTGAATCAGAAGCTGCCATATATCTATTTGATCATTTGTGAAACTAGAATAAGCATATTTATGAAATGCATAATAATCCCAAATAGCCTCGTAAACAATGACAGCATTTTTTATACAAAAGTCCCATGCATTTTAGTCACACTATAGCCATTATAATCTCACCCACTTTTCGGATTGTTAAAAATGTGTGCAATCTCCACAGAATGACAATTGACAATGACAATACCACAGTAAGGGATGATGGGGACAAGAATTTCATGTTTGTCACAGATTTTGATTTGATTTGAGGGATGTCCTACCCTACTGTTTAAATAGAGCTTTTGTTGTGCAAAAATAAAAATCCATGAGGAGCATAATTTTCATATTATATTAATACTATCCTCGTGATTGTAATAACTACTACCATGCTAAAGCATTTTATTATATTATATCAACTTTTTGCAAAATTTCGCAACAATGTTTACGTCTACTTCTACTTGCATGAACATGCAACATGCGTGTTTTATTTACTGTTGTGCGTACCTAAATAAGCAAAGCCAACTCAATTTCGAATCAGTCAGTAGTCCACGTATTTATAAAAATATAAAAGGGTAATGCATCTCTTATTTATTATCATTATTATTATCGAAACTTTGCACATGCGTACATTGTTCATATGTAACTTTATTTTCACGAAGATGGAAATATGCTCATTGTTATATATTTTGGAGTTGATGCAAGTTATTTTTTTGAAATCTTAACCTGTGTTTATGTTGTCTACGTACATGATCATCGTCATCATCATCATCATCAAGTTGATGATCATTATTATTTTATAATGCGTATAGGAATGCGTGTAGAGAGCGAGCAATAATATGAAAGGCTATATATATATAATATGAAAGGCTCTCCTTAAGGGATATCTCTCCTCTCGAACTGCTTATAATAAATAGTTATATATGTGCTATTATAATCCCCAGTTTATCAACATGAACAACGTGTTTTCTGCAATAAATGTTGATGTTGATGATAATGATAATGACATGGTAGGTAGGCCACGCGTAATACGTATAGAAAAGTTAAAAAGTTCTTGATTTTATGTAAACTGAAATGAAACTGAACTGAGCTGACTGAACCACTCTCTAAGAATATGAGACTTGGCTTTGGCTTGACTTAAATATGTATTATGGATTGTGTGCGATTCGCATTCTCGCAGCGTTTTTTCATTCAATCCTTCAGCTCAATTGAAAAAGAGTGTGAAATTAAAATGAAAAAGTGTCTAGAGGGACTAGAGAGAGAGACTTTTGCATGCAAAAGTGCAACAGTGCACTTGGCTCACTGAGGCATGATGATATGATGCTCTCTCTCCCTTTCATAAAAGCTAAATGCTAAGCCAAACTCAGGAGCAGTGAATATAGTCATACGTGAAATAAGTCTTTTCAGTCACTTGCCAGAGCTTGCCAGTGACAGTTAGCAACATGGCTGAAATGTGAAGTACGCAGAATAAAATATATTTGATATTGGCTTGTTTGCAATTTACTGCAATTTGCAAACTGTCTGGTCAGGAAGGAAATTGCTGATATATTGACAATGGTGCTGGGTTGGTGACAAGTGTACAATAGCCCGATATGACAAGGCAGTGATAAATGGTAGAAAGTGACAGTTCGGCTGTGACCTGTTAAGACCGATGACTCGGAAGGAAGGGGTGAATAAGTCATGTAAGAGGAAGCAAATGCTTTGCATACATCGGCCGATCGCAAATTCCTAATTGCAATGGTGCTACTCATACTACCTGTGTGGAGAACCAGCTAGCTAGGAGGAACTTCTCCCACGCACGCACCCAAACATATCAGAATGGAGCTGGACAGCGTCGGAGAAATTGGAAAGCCAACTTCATGTCAGGATGAGAACAAAGTCAAATGCAACTGGAGGAGAAGGAGAAGAGGAGCTGGTGGCGTGTGTTCACTTGTCATAATAGTGCTGGTCTTATTCTCCTGTTTTCATTTAGGTACATATTTTAGCTAATATTTTACCAAGAATTAATTTTAATAAGTGCTACCTACTTCAGGTTTAGTAGCTGGTTTAGCTAGTTACTTTAATTGTGATCTGCTATGTTATTAGTTAGTGTGAAGGTTTATTGCTCTGAGGTTTCTGTGGAATGGGGAGGGATGAAAATGCCTAAATATGCTTACTTTTCCTTTACCTTTTCAGAAAGGTAGTAGGGTAGAAATATTTTCGTCGTGTGAAGTTTTGACGAGAGAAAACTGGCAAATAGAGTAAATCGAGGTGTACTATTTCATGCAAGTTAGTCATGGATGAAGTGTCTTTATCTTTCCCTCAGCCTTTAGTCAGACTTACCAGCAGACACAATACAATTTTCATTAGATGTTTCAATGTCTGTCCTCTTGTCTCTCATTCGATTTTTAAAATAAAATGCGAGTAATTCTCTTTTGTCATTGCAAAAACTCAATCTTCATTTGTCCAACTGCAAATAAGCAAAAGAAAAGCAGCTCATCTTTTACATGCAAATCCTTGTAAATTCATTATTGCAAGGGGTAAGGTAGTACGATAGGAAGGAATAAGGATTAAATGGATTTTCATTTTGAAGAAACTAAATACTTACTTAAAGGTTGTCTAATCCTCATCATCATGATCATGCCATCATGATCGTCATTGTCAATCTCAGCATTTTGCAAAGAAACCATCTTGCAAAGAAGAAAATATATGCTGAGGGGAGTAAGTGGAGTGTAAAGAAATGACTCTATGAAATGAAATCTTGCAAATTGCAATGGTAATCCTCCCTCCTGTACGCTTCAATAATGGAAACTGTCACAAAAGAACAGAGCAAAAGAGAGGTAGTAGTGCAGTGAAAAGGGAAATTTTAGCATTTGAGCACAATAGAAAGTCCTGAGTCATTATTTGCTACTTATTCTGTGACACAGCAGAAGCACATGAATTAATTATAGCTTCACGAAGAAACGTGAATGAATGCTCTATAAATACTGCACACTTCAGGATGATGCTTCTTTTCCCCTACGAATAATAAATTCAATTGATTCTTCCTTGAGGGAGCAGCCATAATTTAAAATTTTTACTACTTTGACTAAATTTATGAAGTATTATTTGTCGCAAAACCAAATTAAAAATGCTATTCGAGTTGGCATTATTGTAGGCGTAGTAGGTAGACTGAAGGATAAACTCGTAAATGGAGTTAATACTCAGGTGCATGCGCTAATCTGCATTTTAATTTCAGATTAACTACTTTCATGAACAGTTTAAATTTTAAACAATCCATTCAGGGATTTTCGTGGCTCGTTAATTCAGTTTTATCGATTTTATGCTTTTATCATCCCTTTCATTCTGGTAGTTAGTACAGCATTTAAGTAATTAAGGTTGGTACGTTATCCTGAAGTAGATGCCTATAAAACTTAAAATTTGTCCTTTGTTTTAAGAATTAAGCCAAGCCTGAGCCTAACTATGAAAAATTCATTTCCATTGTATAAATTATCCCTTATTCTCATGTGTCGGAGTAGGAAGCAAAATTAAAGTTTGGGTAGATTTAATGATCACTTTCATGAGGTGTGAAACTGTGAAATCAGTTTACGATGCATTGAAAAATATTTGTTACACTAATTATTAACATTGCTTTATGTCCTTCTCATGATTTGCAGGAGACGGTTTAAGGTGCTTCCACTGCCTAGAAAGACCAAAGTCAACAGAAAAGCATTTATCATGTGCATATTTTGATATGAGTGAGCGATTTCACAAGGAGTGCACCCACTCCTCGATGTGCATGAAACGGACATCCAATTTTCAATTGCACAATGGAAGTAAGCTTGTCAAAATAATTTTAATTGATAGTGCCATGCAGGGCGAATTTTAAAATGTCTTTCTGATATCTTTGTCGAAGGTTATGTAACCATCCATGTGCACAAATGTGCGGATCAATCCCATAAGACTATGATCCAGGATTCAAATGGGGATTGGAAATGGGCTCAACTCTTCCGACGGGACCTATATAACGAAGGCTGCTTTCCCCATAACACACCCTCCATGCTTACCACAGACAGTTACCATTGCTTCTGTAGCACGGATTTTTGCAACGGGGCCACGACCGTTGGCCTTGGCCAGGATAACACTTTCTTCATGTCTTGGCTCGTCCTGTATTCAACCGCTATCTCGCTTCTTACAAATGTGTACCTGAATCAAATGATTTAGTTTCAATTTCAAATGACAAACAAACATATCGTGATGTGATGCAAATAATTAGTTAATAAGGTTTACATAAAGTATTTTTGTATCCGAATCCAGGATCCTCATTATTTCATATTGCCTAACAATTCCGAAAATGGGATGATGATATCCAAACCATATTTATTTTCCACACTTCATGTGAAACGTCTTTTCACATTAAACTTATTTTTTAATTATACAATTACTTATTTCGTGCTGGTGTGTGTATGGTACGTATGGCGTATTTGCTGTTGTTTTATTGAGAATGTGAACATTTTGCAGTCTGGATTAAACTGTACACTGTGATATATATGGAATTATACTCTGAACATGTCGAATAAAATAATTACTTAAAAATTATATAAGGATTGGATGTGGATTTAATTTTACCAACTGACTGCGGTTTTAATTCCAGGTAATGTTGAGGAATTGACAAAAGCAATAAATACTATTTCCCAAGTAATGAAGACCCACAATCACCACAAACAGATCCTATCTACTTTCTGGAATGTGCTGCAATTAACAAAGTCATCATAACAAATATTTAACAAATGGATTTACTTTATAATTATGACCGGCTTTGTCAGCTTAGGCAAATCATGGATACACTTGTTGAGATAAGCAGGTTAAGCATAGTAAACTTATTATTATATGAAAATATATATGCTTCTGCATAATTATCTCGCGATCTGATGTGATCTGTTGTTAGATTTTCTGAGAAATATGAACAGAACATTTGTCCCATAATTTATGTAGTTTACAGATGTACTCAGATTCAAACTGACTGAGGTGAGGTGATATAAACGGGTATAAAAGATGATCGGGTCCTAATACGTTAATTAGTCTGATTTAACACGTCGTCTTATCTGCATAGGCGATCATTTAGCAAAATGAAACTAGTCGGTTTGCCAGCGTTGGTATGCGTCTGCATCCTGACGAAATGGATAGCAGCCCAAGACATCAACTATTTTGGGGTCGCATATTCCCCTTACGTGAAGAGTGATGGGTCGTATTGGAATTCATATTCGCTGGAGGATATTAAGAAAATGCTCCGCATTGTTCTGAACAATCATAATGCGATATCGACCTATTCAATGGGTGTCAATGGTGAGCGTTTTGATATGATCTACATGTAATTAGTCCAAATTGTTAATAATAATGTGCCTAACTTGCTCCATATAATTCATTTTGTTTAGAATGGAACGTCAATGGCCCCTGGGATCAAGGAGACAGTAACTGCCTAATTGCCCGAGCCGCTGCCCAAATCAACCGGGACTACAACTCCGTTGTCCTCTCCGTGTCCCAAGGGGTATATCAAAATGACAACCAAGCCATTCAGCAAAAGGAAATAGACGGCGCTTTTAGTGCGGCACAAGACGCCAACGGCATCCGTGCAGGTACCGTCTGGGGAATCGTTTTCACCAACGAATACGTCACCGATCGGAACAGTGGGACAAAGGTCCTCAACATGATCCGAAACAATCGGGATCGGGCCAGGAGACAAAATCTTCGAGTAGGAACTCGTATTCACATCTGCCAAGAAATCTGGAATGGGCCAAATCGAGACATCCTAATTGACATAGCCAAGGCATCCGACTTCATCATGTGCAATTTGTATCCAGGTCAGAATTCAGATAACGCGGATAGAGCAGTACAGGGAATCAGCGACGCTTATTACAGCTCCCGGGATGGCTTTTGGCAGCACAACCCCAATTTGGAAGTTCAGATTGGAGAGACGGGCTGGGCCAGTCAGGGGAAGTCCTTTTTCAATCCTCCCCATCTCAATACGGTTGAGCATTTGAAGAATTTCTGGAACAAGATGAAGGACTGGGCTAGACAGAACAGGGTTAAAGTTCAAATGTTTGAAGCCTTTGATGAACCTTGGAAAACTGGGGATGAGGGGGAGAAGCATTTTGGATGGTGGAAAAGAGCTGACGATAATAGCAACTATTATATCGAGAAATCTACGGGGAGAAGATATGATTAAAACTGATTCAATCAAACCATCGCATCTATGACGCATTTATTATCAACACCTTTAATATAAAAAAAATACCAAAGCATTCAATCGAAATCAATGTAACTTTATCGGAATATTGATGACCGCTTTTCCCATGTCCATTTTCATAGAATAAAAACAACTACAAACAAATATTTGATTACACAGTTTATTTTACCTGTGAAAATAAATAAGGAAAATATAGGTGAAAGGACTTATACGGAACTGTTTTCACACACCCAACACCCAAGTTGTATATAATTTTCGTGACACGCATCACCAACCACGCATGGTTGTATATATACCAATACCAAATAGGATAGATCATCTTCAACTCTTTTATTATTCGATACATTTATTCCTAAAGAGCGAGAGGCGGATACGGGTCTTCATAAAAATTATTTCCCAATTTCATTTCTGAATAAGTAAAAATTGGAACAGTACCATGATCACCACCATCATCAAGTCTCTTTGATATTTGCAATCCAATACTACAATTCAAACTGTGAAATATAGGTAATCATAATATCATTCTCAAGTTTGTACAATGCACCTGCTGGCAATGACAATCTGATCGTGCCCCGCTGTTCATCCATAAAAATATCGAATTCCGCTTTGTAACTTTTATAAATGAGTTCCCTCCTCCCAATAATATAATAATAATAATGATCTGCAACTCGATGAATTTTGAGTTGTTAAAAATAAAGTCAAGCCAAAACCAATACGGAACCAAATGCCCTTATTCTGCATTGCAGATACATATTTGCTATACTCATTTTCATCGACATCGACAAGAACAGTTATAATAATCAATATGCAAAAAGAAATCTAACCAAACCTATATTTAAAACCACCATTTAAAGAAATGAAGCATTTCTAATCCCCTTTGTATGTGGTACTATCATTGATTGATCAAGTCATCATCAACCAGCAGTCGCCACTACTCATCCTTCATCCAATTCACTTCACGATGAGGATTGTTTGACGTGTTATGAATGGCCAAAGGAATAAATCCTCTCTAATAAACCAATAATAATTTAATAATTCAATGACACCGCCTTCCCAGTGGCAAATTATATGCCTACTTACGCATACATCTTCAAACTCGGTAGTGGTGAATGAAAAGGGCCAAACAATCGGATTAAGATTTAATGAGCAATTTTCCAATGTTCCACTGAAGAACCGTTCTTAATAGACACAATGAGAAAAATTTGCCATAATCAATGTCAAAATCCTGTCATAATGAATGCGTTAGAATTATGCTACGCACTTCACTTCAAAAAATATTCCGTGAATTGAATATATCCCTCTATTTAGCCAACTATAGTTGGGCATATAATTATCCACATTAACTGCTAATGGTGCTATCTGCGAAGATGATACTGATGCCGACGATGCTGATCATTTTCCCATTTGATTCTTTCACGTTCTCGGTGTGAAAATGGTCACTCATTGTTACTCCCAAATTAGTTGATATTCAATTCACCCTCATCAACATCATCATCATAATCATAAAAATGGACTTGGCTATATGCATATGCCAGAAATTTTTTTCATTATTTCCCTGGGCCTGCTCCCCCTTTTGTCACTAAAAGAATCTTACGGACATCATCTCCTCATCATGATGGCTTTTGTTATGATTTGTATTCAGGCCGGGGGCCATGCAATGGGCGACATCATCACATCAAATGAAATGAAGGTATATACAAGAAGGGAAGGAGGAACAAGAATCAACATCAAATAGAAATTAAATGTAGTAATCACCCTTCCCGAAGATACATTAAGAGTTTTCGACGGAGGAATGAATGAACTCCTGTCTTATTAATGTTTAATGTGTATTCGTACAACGTGTTTAAGCCCAGGTATATAAATACGCAACTTTCCTCATCTTCATCCTTATCATCCCATTTCATTGTCATTATCATCATCATCGACAACTTCAACTGCCAAACTGCCCAAACGCCAAAATTGTCATGTGTATGCATATGCCCGAATCAATGTGTGTATAAATAAATTTGATAAATCGAGTTGAACTCCCAGTATCCTCTGGCAATTCAAACCGAACGTTTAGAACTTCAAAACGTCTCTCGTCATCCTTTTTACCATCCATTTCCCGTTTTCCACCTTGGCTGGGTACTTGGTTGATACACCTTTCGTGATTGTCACATCACCTCCATCAAATATCCTTTTTAGCCCACCACCATCATCATCATTATCCTCAGTGTCAGTTTAAAGTTTTTGAAGTCCACATCAGCCATCATCCCATTCTAAAAGTTTAAACTCGTGTCCCAACCCAATTTTGTTCAATCCTATTAAACCATTTTAACTTGACTTGGCTTATACTTTCTGATGGTGCGTTGAAAAAATCATGAAGCATCGTAAAAAATAGATAAAATGGTTCCTAAATCATAATCACTTTCAGCTTTTTTTTCTACCTTGAGCCTCTTATACTAATTCCTAAGTACATACTCAATACTTAACGAGGGGCAATGCGAAAATACTGTAAGAGAAAGTGAATCAGGAATTAAAATAAGCTTAACTTAACATTAACCTGACCTGGTGGTTAGTCAGAAGCTTACAGAAAAAGTTAAATAAACAGTGACTGCTTCATTTGTCCACAGCATGTGCTTACCCAAATGTGTGAGCACTGATGAATGGGTACAGTGAAAACATTATTGTAAAGGTGGCAATGGCACTGGCAGTGACAGTGAAGTTTTCAACTAACGCTGCATTTTTATTATACTTTGACTTTTTCTATTTGTTCTCTTGTGAGAATGAAAATTCCTCATCTCATTATAGCCTCTTAACTGCAAACAAATAAGGGATAATAATAGTCATATAGGGACTGTGTGAGTGTGTGGAGGGTAAATAATGACGATTTTACTTGACTCATTTCAATTTGCATTTCTAAATGGAAAAGTATGTCAGCAACAGTATTAAAGTCAGAGCCAGACGCTGCTGCAGCCACCAGCAGATCTGCCTTTGTTCTCCAACGGAGGAGTAGAAAATGCAGAAGTAATAGGAGGAAGAAATGGATGGGGGATAATAGTAAACGCACTTGGGACAACGGTTCCACTCTCACTTCTTTAAAATATTCATCATTGGTACAGTTGACGGTGGCGGTACTGATGATGGGACTTTTGTGTTCATCCTCATGGGTAGATGCGACAGACGGGACAAGTTCCACTTCAAAGGACACCTTTGTCAATAATGCTAATGATGGCTACCCCAAGTTTGACTTGAATGACTTGGCTAATTTAATGGATATGTTCCCAGAGTTCCGAGAATATGTAGTGAAAGTCCTGACAAATTATGCGGAACAGCAACGGCAGCAGCAGCAACAAGCCCAAGGGCTTCATAATAATATTAACAATGCTTGGCAAATTCCAAGTACCACTTCCGGTCCCGGATATGAACGGAGTATTGAGTCCATTGTCAATCAATACAATCAGTACATGGGGACTGCAGCCAGTTCGAGGACGGATTTGACTGTGCAGCAATTGCCGAAATTGGAGAATGTGAAATCAGCGCAAGATAAGCTAGGTTGGTTGGGCCATGACCATCATCATCATGACAGTTACCTTCCCCAGCCTCAACATCATTTTAAGGGGTATCATGAGAAAGGGCATGGCTGGGGTTACGATCCTAAACCTGGTTGGTCACCAAAACCCGTCTATCTCCATCATCTCCATCATCTTTTCAAAGGTTATCATGATAAAGGACACGGCTGGGGTTACGACCATAAACCTGCTGGTTGGTCAGTACCCAAACCAGATTATCATCATCACCACTTCAAAAGTTACGACAAAGGTTGGGGTTGGTCAGCCCCCAAACCCGATTATCACCATCATCACCATCACGAACCTTACAAAGACCCCCATTTCCATTACCACGTCGGTTATGAGTTGGGCAAGGACGTCTCATGCGTCTTGGGTCTCCTCGGTTTTAAATCATGGAAGGACTTTACATTCCACTCCGTTTTCGCAGTTTTGAAGAAACTGAAATATATTGCGCTAATCGGTCTAGCCTTTAAACTTGGGATCATGCTGTCGCCTTTGGCATTACCGTTACTCGTCCCTGTCATTATTTTTGGTGCCATTATTAAGCTACTGCCTCTCGTCCTAATTATCTGCTTGTTATTCAAGATATTAAAAGCCCAGCTGAAACTATTCTTCAAGCCCGGCTTTAAGGATTATGGTGGGTATGGGGGATACGGGGGTGGGGGATGGGGACGGGAGAATTATTGGAAACGGGATGATGGCTTTATGGAAGGAACTGATGTGTCCCAACTATGGAATCAAATTGACCAAGTCACGGATACTGTGATGGACAGCGAGTCATGCGTGGAGAAAGTTGTTTGCAAGATTAGCCGAAAGCAACGGCAAACTCAAAATTATAACCAGACGATTATCACCGACATGGATTTGACTGGAGGGAGGATGCTGAAAGACAGTGGAAACTCATTTATCCAGTTTGTAACAGGCGCAACTCATCTAATTAAAAGGTAAAATGTAATGTTGTGGCATTATGATTATGATTACGATTGGCGATAATAGCCGCTTAAACTTGCATACTACCAAATAAGTAAATTAAAAGAGATTACTTACATTTTGATTTATGTATAATTAGAATCATAATTTAGCTAAATTTTTATCTTATTACAGAGTTATGGACTGGTTCATTTCATCCAGGAAATCAAATGCAGCAAGAAGCCTTTCTTACGAATACAAAGACAATGACAGTGACAAAATAATTGAATGCGAGAAGATCCCATGCTCCATTGTCGGCATATAAGTGTATACATTACTCTTATTCTAAATGTATGTACCTCTATTATATAAGACTGAAGTCATAAAGTTTATGTTAGGTATGTTATTTTATATCAGAAATACATGAAGTTTATTTTTTATTTTTTAAAAGATTCGGTTTTCATAATTTTGATTAGTTTGATTTATCTCTGTAACTTCTTGAAACTTGTTTCTAATTAACCATCAATTATCATGCTCTGATGAATTCTCTCTCGAAGATGGCGGGTTACTCGTCGGTGTATTTTCCTCAGAGCCCTCCTCCGTATCCGAGCCATTGGAACTGTTGGTTAAAATCTTCGGCTTGGAAATCTCATGGACCACTGTACCCGATTCTGGTTGATATTCGAAAGTTGCAGGCCTCTTGGTTCCCTTCTCAGTAGCACTACTAACTTGATTCGGCTTGGAAAGCTCATGGACCACTGTACCCGACTCTGGTTGATATTGGAAAGTTGCAGGCCGCTTGGTTCCCTTCTCAGTGGCACTATTAACTCGACTGACCTGGATTGGGGGTGGAGGTCTAGTATGACTGGTAAAATTTGATTTGGTAGGGATCCGGGATTTCGATCGTTGGGCCATGTTGCTCTTGCTGATGTTGGTGCTGGCATTTGTACTGTTGCTGCCATTTATAGCGAGGGACGAATATGGTTCGGGATAGTTGGGAGTTGAACCCAAGGCAATGCGAGGCGTTTCTGGTCTCGGCTCCGCATTTAGGAGAGTGTAGGAAGAAGACTTCTGTACAGGTCTCCCAGCGCCCGGTAATAGCCTAGTTTGGGATGCGTCCTCGAGCAAAGATATTTTCTCCAGTACTAGGGGACCTCCACGGAGCTTTTTACGTAAAAGAGCTGTCCTTGGAACAGGTATCTTCATGCCAGATTTATCCACCCATTTCTTCAGCTCCTCCGGTTGGGATTTGTATGACTCGTCGAGGATTGAATAGGATAAGCCGTCGTCAATCATGGATTTCACGGTGCCAAAGCAGAGGAGTTGGTTGAAGTCCTTTTCACCTTTCACTTGCGTCATTTCAGGGCATCGACTGATTTGCGTTAGTTGAAGGGGGCTGAGCAGACCGAATCGGACTGTGCTCATGATTTTATTCGTGTGCATCTTCCGAGTTTTCCAGTCCTGGATGAGCCATGTCACTGCGGAGTTGTAGACGTCCAATTCACTATAAAATAATTCATTAAACCATTTACAAACTTCAAAATGCTGCTATACTTTTGGAAACTTCAATTAATATCTCTAAATTCTTTCGCAAACCTATCAATAGCCACGTCATCCGAGCTGAGGAGCATGAATAATTCGTCCACATCCATCTGCAGATATTTCTTGCTTTCGTAAATGTCCTGGTAAGAAGCTGCCATTTTGCTAGCTACAATGCGGAACAACTCAGGGCACAACGATTGACATCTCCTCACAGCATTCCACATGTTCAGCAAGTCTGGATCACTGGAGTCCACCTTAAACTCCATAAATTGTATGCATTGAATTTCCAGCTCCTTGATCCCCAAGTATTTAGCAGCGATATAGACTGATACAAGGTTCTCCTTCTTCGGGATCGCCTTCCTGGCCTCTTCCGATTGCACGAGCCAATCCATTATGACAGGAAATGCATCTGCCGAAACTTCATTCTGCCCAAACAAGATATTATTTTAAATTACGGGGAAATTTGAACTGCATGCTAGAATAAATTAGTTTTAGCGAATCTTATTTAGTTATAATACCTCCGGCAAATAGACTTTTTGAACGTTTTCAGGTGGCCTGCTCAAGCGATCAAAATAGGAGGAAAATGCCTCCAACGCCACGGAATGACATGGGAATACATTGTCACCGATCAGGACATGGGTATCCGGATTCTTTCCACAATTCACTCGAAACAGGACCCTCTGCTCAAATTCCTCCGTCGCCTTCTTAGAGTCGGAATAGCATGAACTGAGCTGCTTCCTCATTGTGTACAAGCTTGGATTGGATCTTCCATGAGCATGATTTTCCGATGTTTCAACAATGCTCATGGCTCGTTTCACTTCATGAAGGATTCTCTCGTGCTTTGACGGGATGCTGCTGAGGTGGACCCCACTGTTGACTTTGTTCGTTGAAAATTCAATCGTTGTGTTATTATTGGGATCCGACATCAGAACACAAAGTTTCCTACTCTCGAACGCAATTTGGTTGGGCTCCACGAGTAAGTGACCATCCGAGCCTTCCTTGAAGGGGAAGACATGGGTACTTTGCTTGAATGTGTATCCCTGGGCGAGTGGGGCAGAGAACTGAGTTTGCTGAGTGTTGCCGGCCATATTATGCTGAAGTGGAGGATGCGCTTGCTGTTGTTGATGGTAATGACCAGTGGCGTCACTAGGGCTGGTAACTTGCTCTGAAGGAATGTCATCCGAAGAGTGGCCTTGTACATTCCGACGTCTTTGGGGCGTAATGCGATCCTGGGTGAGGCTCCGTTGATGGTCCCAATATCCTTGAAATCCTTGACTTCCGAGCTTCTTCTGCTTACAATATTTATCCGGGGTGGTACGATACACGTCTGAACCGAGCTTCTCGAAGTCGGGATCCTTATTATTTTCCATATCCCGAACATTGCTCCTGGACGACCTCCCATACTTGTTGAGGATCCTGTCTACATCCTCATTTCTTCGCAGACTTCGCTGACTGCTCGTCATCGTAGGAGGCCCCCCACTTGACACAGTGGGTTGATTTGGAGGTGGCAGTTGGGAACGGATTAGAATGTTCCCAGTTCTGTTGGGCATTATTGTTTCTGTCTGCCAAGATGAGCCTCCCATCATCACCCCACCGGTATGTTGGGGGATAGGTACTGTCACGTCGGGGAGCATGTTAACTGGTCTGGGGGTAGTTACTTGCTGGTTTGGGCGATGTTCCTGATGTTGCTGCTGAGGCATGTGCTGTTGTTGTTGCCGCTGCACTTGCTCCTGATGTTGGGAATACTGTTGTTGTTGCTGCTGCAGCAAGCAAGGGATTGGCTGATATTCTGACCTCCGGAACATGGAGGAAATGTCACCCACGTCTGTATCAACGTTTTCCAGTGCCACCGTTCCAAAAGGGCCGAAGTCCCTATCAAAGCCCTTCTGCTTGCTACTTCGGGATGTGTGGTAGGGAGGACTCTTGGTGGAATGTTGGGGTGGCATGTAGGAGGTGGTCAAATCCGATGATGAGCGTTGGTGCTGATGAGCCTGGTAATTGACAGCGGAACTTCTCCGGGGCTCAACTCGGCCACAGTGATGCTTTTCAGGACTTCTTCCAGGTCCTGCAGGCCTTGGGGATGGGGAGTTGCTATAATGCTTCATGGCTGAGTTACTATTGGTGTGCTCCGAATTACGCTGTGGAATTCGACTTGGGGATCGCGATCGTGACCTTGATCCACAACTAGGCATTCTTACTTACACAAATAATACGGATGGAAGACGTGTTCTTCTGTTGGAAATGGACTGTACTCCAATTTCACTTGCAATTTATGAAAAGTTAGTTTAGCTCCAATGAATTTCCCCCGATCTATCTTATCATAATTTATGTACTTCATAAAATCATAATGGGAACCAGTACAAAATGCAGGTGAATGCAAGGAGTGCATAGAAGAATTACAAAACTGTTTAGGTGTAGTAGTCTAAAAATATCTTTCACGGGAAAGGCTGCATGAAATATCTTACATTTTATTTTTACACAATTTTTATTTTTATCAATGACAATATAAGCATTTAATTTAATTATTGTATAAAAGTTTACTTTAACAATACAATTTGAAAAAGTTACTATAAACAACGATACTCTACAATACACATTTCGTACATTTGTACACGACTAGACTATATGGCCATACTGGTAATATCGGATAAATCCACATAGTTGACGACAATCACAATTACAGACAATAATATATACCTGACCTAACTGACTACCTTTACATCAGTAAGAAAACGCCGACAAACATGATTATAAATCTAGAGCCTGGGAACAAACCATTTTCTCCCATACCCCCTTTTGTGGTGGAGGTTGCTCCGGATGAAGAGGAGGAAAAGGGGTAGAAGAAATCGGATGGTAATTGAATTGATAAAACTGGCCATGTTGCAACCCGAGTGGTTGGCTTCCCACTGACATCCACAAATGATACTGTGGTGGTGACAGCCAGATCTCGAACCGATCCTGAATTTTCCTCAGTGTCTGGAGGGATGTGAATTGACTCTTCGGGCTCGTAAAACACGCCAGTGATTTTAGCTTGAGGGGCATCAACAGGTCCCACATAGGCATAGGCTATGGTAATATGGACCGAGGTGGTGATATCACATCCACCACTAATCAAATTATTGGAGGCAAAGGCTGAAGACGGGAATGCCGAGGATGAGCCAAAGAGTAAGGAGGACATTTCCACAAATGCCAGGGGGACCCAATCCGACGGAAACGCATCTGGACTACCATACGCAGCCACGAACAATGTTGGGGGTAACTTGATAATCTGCTGAGGATCTTCACCCGTGATGCCAAGTAAAATGGCTGCAATGTGCCTCTGAAGCTGCTCACAGTAACGGAAGGGCTCCAGAGGAAGCCTGCAACTGGAAACGTGCTCATATCCGAATGACACGGGGTATTTTGGAGACTCTTTGATTTGATCTTCTTCAACAGGGCAGTTCCCAGCTTGATGTATTCCCAGCCATTGGGATGGATCCGGTAAAACATGGATTTTTTCAAGGGTGGTGGTCCGATTTGGGGGATTTGCACTCGTGGTTACCTTCCTTCCTAGGATGATCGGTTTGCCGACGATGTATCCTGGATTTCCACTTCGGGGTAGCTTTCGAAGCGCCAGAATGTCTTCCATTGAAGTGGTCTGATTGTTATCGTCCCCTTTGCCTCCTTCTGCCTTTGACTTGCTTCCAGATTTTTGCTCGCTTCCCCAAATAAACTCAACGGAGAACTGCTGTCGGATTTCATTTGTTCCCGTTGGAACATCCACAAGAAGCATCTTTGCTATAATCTTGGTAATTCCGTTAATTCCTTCGTGGATAAAGATGAGTTTGAGGTGGGACAAAACATTTTGACAAGTACGCTTATTACTGTTCAGAAGTGGAGGGGGAAGCTCGATATCTTCAGCTTCGTCAGGAAAGTCACTACTTTCAGGTGATAATGACTCATGAGCAGATCCATTGCAGTGATTCCAGTCATTGTAGCATATCTCGTCTGGGAACATGCCTCGAATGAGATAATTCGTTGTATTCTCCTCCGTCTTTTCAGGGTTTATTACTATTGAATATTTCTTGACCCAGTTATTCACATTTAAAGCTCGTAATGATTCACACTGCAGCTCCAACGGGACCACGGAGAGGAGGCAGGATGAATTAGTATCCACAAGGAACTTGACAGGCTCATTCAGTGAACACGATTCGGTGTGATACGGAGCCGGAAGACGAAGCATTGTTTCTTGAAAATTTTCAGGATCTTCCCCCTCCACAAGTTTCAGTGCCCAAATGGGACTCCCATACTTGTACGGTGTGGAGCTGATCTGGAAATCTTTCATGTGATGAACCTGGTCCCATCCATATTTTGGCTTGGAGTTAATCTTCCCATGAGAAATCTTGTTTTTGATTCGTGCCATATCTTTCTGACTGAATTCTTGTCCCTGCTTCACATTTTCTTTGACGATGCAAAACAGGCTCTTGTCCGTTCGGTCAATCCGATACGGAACATTTTGGCGATACATTATGTAGGATTTCATACAGCTATGGTCCTTGTTGCGGTGATTTTTGGGGTCATATATGACACTTCCGGTGCAGCCGGTGAAAAGTTTCTTCTCTTCCTCTGTGCAGTCCGTATCACAACAGCAATTCATGTCGCACGACCGCACCTGAAAGTAGCAAAGCATTAATTAGGTTATAAATACATGCTAAATTTTTTTACAGTAGAACGTGTCTTTAGTTTAGATTAAATATGTTGAGGCATACGTGATGGTCACAAAGGCAGAAATATCTTCTGGTAGCTTCCCCCTCCGGGATAGTAAACGGTTCCTCTGTTGTTGTAGATGGGGGAGGTGACGGGGTCGGAGTACTTGGTGGAGTTGCTGTAGATGGTACCGCTGATGGTGTTGGCGTGCTTGTTGGGGCCGTTGAAGGGGACTCGGGGGACAGTTCTGTATCATTTTGTTCAGTTAGGGGGCTAGAAGATGTAAATTCATCAGTATCATTTGCTTCTCTTTTAATACGGACTTTGGCACTTAAAGAAGGGGTTTCTTCTTCAGATTCGAACCTGATGGGTACTCCAAGCTTTGACTGGTAGTCCTCGTCGTCGAGGGTGCTAACTACGTTGAGCCATGAATATGTGAGGAAGAGGGCTAAAAATATAAGGCGGGTTGAAGCTACCATTTTCATATTGCTCCCCATCTACGTTTCTACACCAAACTTATCAAAATTCCTGAGGATCAGGGAAAGCTCAACAGTTACTGTTCCGGAAGGTACTGTACGCAAGCGGTAGCGTTCTGTAGGATTTACAATGAGATCCGGTTCGGCCAGTTCTGCAGATCCTCCAATAAAATGGCGAACAACTTCCTCGCTAACGGTTCCTAAATATAAGAGCAAAAGAGAGGAGCCATTTTAATATGTGAACGTATTTATTGTCTGGGCTGGTCAAAGTCATGGAAGTATACATTATCTGAGTACCTGCAGGCCTCCACGTTGGGATTTCAATGAGATGAGTTCCAGGCGTTGATGGAATATGGCATACGCCGTATCCAGATAGGTCGCTCCTTCCAAACTGGTCCTGACGACAGACTTCCAGAATTAGCTTCGGCCAGCCCTGCAGACCTTTGGTAACAAAATGGAGGTCAATCGGATGAGCCCACCAAGCAGTATCTGAATATTTAGGGGTGTCCACTTGAGTTTGACCTTCTTTAGGACCAGCAACCCGTTTCCAACCACTCCCTAGTATTGAATAATAACATGTTTAGCTAAAAATTTAATGCATAAGTTAGCAAATCCTACTAGTCAACTTAACGGAATATGAAATTAATACTGCGTAAGCAAACTAATCTTTGAGAAACCAACCTGCTTGACAAGACCACTTGCAAAATAAGCCAGAATCGGAATTTAATGCTTTTCCACTCTGAAGCTGTCCGATTATGTACAGCTCCGCCATTTGGTCACTTTAGCTTTTAGCATGATTTGACATTAACTACAAAATCAGGTCTTTCAAATTTATTCACATTGCTTATCATCACATCATGCAATCCACCACACTCGGAAATTTTATCAGAAAAAAAATCCTCAAATGCATATTATCATGATAAACTCGATTCATATCATAATATTGGATTGGAGTGTATGAATTCTCCAGCTATGACTACTCCAGTGCTACAATGTTTGTTTTTATTCCAAGTATCCTAGTAACCCTCCTCCATGACAGAACGGAGCAACCGGAGGAGGGCGAATAGGGTCGTTGTTGTTGAATGAGCTATGAGCTTGGTAGAAGGGAGTAGACGCGCATGAAGCTACTGTGGTGTGTATGCGTTATGAAAAGATGCAGGCCGGGGCAGTTTGATCCATACTATTTTATACGGATAAAGAGTGATATGAAATTATATCAATAAGTTTCAGTAAATGTTTCCTCAGTTTCACGGATAACTCATAAAATCAAATTAACCCTCGTGTTCATGTACGCCACAATGAAAGTTCGCCCGTCTATTAATTTATTTGCCAACTTTTACTAATGGCCTTCGAGAAATTGTTATTTATATGATTCCAAAATAAAATATTTCACTCATTCAAATTGGCCCTTGGGCATTTCATTATGCAAATTCAATTTCAAGATTCATTAGTCAGTTTAATTTGATTTGAAAAAAAGTTTAGGTATTCATTACAGCATTTCTTCATGTCAGTAATATTAATTACGATGTGCTAACTTTTTGATGTGCAGTTTATATGGTCTTTCTTACTCATTATAGTTACAGTTTGGAGTTTTTTTTTATCTGCTGTGGGAAATGTAACTATCTACATACCTACATAATTTGATCCTATAAAATGGGGAACTGATTGCAATTTCGACATTAAAATAAAATGGGTATGCTTTGCGTATAGATAGGTAGGTAGATACATGAATGAATGATTGAGCTAAATACAGACATTGGAAGCAGAATTAATACAAATAGCTCATGTGGTGGTTTGTGCTGCTAGAAAAATGTTTGGATTTGGGATCCTCGTGATTCATAAACCTGATATTATGAAAATAGTCTGGATAAATAATTTGACAAATTAATTGGAGGTGCTTGAGACTATTTTACAAAAATAAATTCGTAGGTGGGGTCGTTGGTGGAGGTCCATCCGTCGTATTCTCCAAGTAAACCTTTTACCTTTTTACCTTCACATTCCTATGGGAATATGCACCACAAAGTTTACTATTTTACGAGCTTATTTTACTATTTACCAATAGTCATTTACTCGTAGTGATCTATCTAAATTCTTTCAGACACCACTGGTAGGAATTTACAAACAGTTTATGGATAATATGATACGAGATAGAAATGGGATATTGAGCTTTTTGGAATAATCCGAATCAGCAAGTGCAAATACTAAATTTCTGATAATTGAATATCCATTGGCCCAGCTTTTTCCTCCCAACAATCCTATACAATGCCTAACGTCATGTTGCACCAACCCACCCTGACCAAGAAACTGATCATGTCTGGAATCTCTCGGGTAGCGATTCCAAGCAGGAAGGACAAGGATGAAATGGAAGTCCAGTTTGGAAATGTGTTGGTCTTGCATCTTCAATGCAAGAATATTGCAGTTTTGGTGAGTAATGCATATCTATATCGATGCCAATATGCACTGAAAGCTTACTACTTACTACAGATAATTCTTGAGTTGATCTGAATTTTGTATGACCATTCCTCTCATACTAGACCATAGGGGCCCTGGATTCCTTCCATAGTTTAAAAAACCTTTATCTGTACAAGAATAGCATCCGGCGGATTCAAGGGCTTGACTATCTATGCAATCTGGAGCTTCTGGACATGTCGCGAAACAATATAGAAAGGATCGATAACCTGGACAAGTGTAAAAAGCTGAAGAAATTGTAATGATCTTGAGATTGATTGCATCATCCTAATATTCTCACATTGATAAAATAATATTTTTGCTAATCTTATCATTTTTAAACTCTGATTTAAATGAAAAGATATCTGGGATTTAACGAAATCCAAGTCGTTGAAGGACTGGAAGGTTTGATGGCTCTAGAGGAGTTTCAAATAGATGATCAGGACATACCTCCTGGGCAGCCTCTAATTTTCTCCCCTGGGATTGTAGCGTCCATATTTGTAAGTATAATAACTATGATAATCTATCATGTATGCAAATCTAATATTTATATATTGTTAATTTTAAATTGAATTTAATGTAATTTGTTTCCAGCATTCTTTGATAATCTTGGACATCAGCTCCAACCAGCTTTCTTCCATTGCCCCAATAGCAAATCTTCCAGTATTGGATACGCTGGATGCATCTGGGAACTGTCTAGCGGATACCGAAGAGGTGCTTGCAGTTCTTCAGACGCTCTACCAACTCCGTAATCTGAACTTGAAGGGTAACCCCATGTCGAAGAAGCCAACGTACAAATCTAGTGTCATCGGAGCTGTATATAGGCTTGGTACGCAAGCAGTCATACAATTTATCAAAATTGACTATGAATTTGACTTCGTCTTTAATTAGCATAAGAATTACTTTTTACCCCACTATTGTTCTTATAGAATTCTTAGATGAAAAGGAAATCCACGATACCGTTCGATCCAGCGTTCAGAAACTCCGTCTCATGCGGGAATATCGTAACCGCCATAAGCAGAAAACTGAGCAAGATAAGCAAAGACTTGACTCATGTAAAAGCTTGGATGAATCGAATCATCAATCAGACTTCAGCTTTGCCACTCCCACACGCATGTCACCACTATCCTTACCCCCACCACCGAAACCCTTCAAGTTAAAAAAGAAGGGTCAAGGTCAACCTGCCCCAGTGGCTAAAGGAAAACTTGCTGCCCCCAATGATAGCATGGGAGGCTTCAAATTGAAGGCGACTAGTTCAGGCTCAGACCCTTCACTTCTAACAACAAGTCACAGTCAAGCCCACCCCAGCTCAAATGCCCTCACCGACAGCAGCCGGTACACCACCAGTGCTCGACATTCAACCATCCAAGCCTCCGAATTCAAGGATGAGTTCTCCCTGGACTATGATGACGATGGGATGTCGGACATGGCGAAAATCATATTCCGCCTTTCCAACTTGGATGATCCCGAAGCTGGGAATAATGGGGGTGGTGATGCAAAGTCCTTCCATTCCAACTATTGGGATCTACCAGGCTCCTCAATGATTCGGGAGTGTCGATCATTGTCCCCACTGGAGGGGCTGGACCTTGATGTATCCCTTCCAATTTCCGATTCTATGAACTCCCTGGTTGCAACAGAAAGTGGAGCTGGAGCAGCAACATTGGAAGAAAAGAAATCAAGTGGTAGCTTCAGACCCAAACCCGCAGCTCCAGGAGGTCGACGTTGCTCCAATAACATAAATAACGGTACACCCACAACGAAAAGTGCCACCGAGTTGACGCGTTCCCTGGAGGATGATCAATTTCTCCAGCAGTCCCAGCAAAATTACGTCTACGGCAGGACACTGTCCCCCTTGATTGAGCTCCCAACTCCAGAATCCCTGACTGCTCGAGATGAAAACAATTAAATGAGTCATCTCATGATCATAATCATGAACTTAAGTTTGTCAAAAAAAAATCATGCCTATTTATATTGTCAGATAATTACTAATTACATTCTTCTCCTCATTATATGCTAAAAGCATATTAATAAATCGCGTTTTTTGTCATATTGTCGGGACTTTATATGCTCATCTGATAATAATAATAATATACGTGACCACCATCAGTTTATCATTAGCTTTAGCTACGGCAGTAATTGTGCTTGTCTTGGATTGTATGCTTTGATAATCATCGTCATCATCTCTTCACCTCAATGTTCACTCCATAAAAAATTTAATATCCAAATCTATGCATGCATGCCTACATAATATCCACTTGTGTTCATTGTCAAGATTCAAGTGGACAAGTGGAGATTTTCTCTAGGTTAAGTAGAGAAATGTCGCAATTTTCAAAAGAAAAAAATCACTTTGCTTCGCCTTCTTATACTGATGTGAATCATGACGAGTTCGACCCTTGTCCTTGTTCATGGCAATATAACTTTTGTTTGATGAGGGAATGACGATGATGGTTATCTTGTACTCGTATCGTATGATACGATAAAATTCAAACATTTTGACCATTTTGTAATCGAAATTGTACCATGTATGCATGAATGCTGCGGGTACAAGTGCATCAGCAATAAATATATAATGATCATCATATCATACACGGCGACGGTAATTTTGCAGATGAGGTACTTGGCACATGCATCATCAACCATCAAACATCACATTAGTGGAATCCCCAAAACAAAAAAGGGTATTGTGCATTGTATTGTTTGAAAATGAAAAATGTATATAGCAATTAAAAATCGTCTGACACATTATAGCCCATCTACACATAAATCCACTAGAAATTTAATTATCCAAACTTGTATATGTCAGTCTGTTCAAAATTTAGTTAATTCTGTAAACAATGAAACTCATACAAATTGTATGATACAATAATGACAATGAGATGAAGTCTATTCTATTTTGTGGGTGTTTCTGATCTACATTTTAAAAATATTGCGAATTTCACACTGTCTAGCTGAGATTTTGTCTCATTCATAGCTTTTGCGTGATTACCATCATCATAATTATCAGAGAATCATTCGGTCAAGACGAAGTTAAGACTTGGTCTGTGAATGAATGAAAAAATGAATCTACAAAATTACAGCATCCGCTCCAGATCTGCTCTCATTATAAATTATGAATTATGAATGGGTGTTTAAGATGTATATTTTTTGCAAAGTTAATTCACACACAAAAAAAAGCTTTTTATCATATTTTACAGAAAATTAACTTTGTATGTAGTTGAGTTGAGATTCATTAAAGAGGGGACAATTATTTAAAGTAAATCCATATCATCCATGTCATTCATGTATCATTCGAGTCGAGGTTCCTTAATTTCTACGAGCCATATTAAATTACTCTTTGGAAAATCAGCGTCTTCAGACTTCATAATGAGCGTAAATTTTGGATTTCGAAATCATCTCTTTTTTCTGTGATCTGCATGCTGAGGAGGAGACTAATATGAGTCATTTTAAATGCATAACATTTACTTTTCTTTCGATGATGTTGATGATGGACTATATGAAAATTGACTGGTATACTCAATCTGCATAAATAAATTCATATATTTTATATAAAATACGTGGGCAATCACTTGTCCCCATCAATAATAAATGATCCCTTATGTTAGTTTAATCACTTTAAGAACTAATATAAGTAACCATTCATGTAGAAAGAAAAAATACAGAAAAACTGTACATATATGCTTGTATCATGTCATGTCATCTCATGCGCTTCTATAATGGCCCATGGATGACGATTCAAAAACAAAGAAAAAGGGAGGAATTGCGTAAAAATGATTTTATACTGCATACGTTGATGTAGAGCATTAACTAACTATAACTGTTAACTATATTCTATTACTATCATTATAGCATCGAAACATGCTGTATGGCACGATCATATTGAAGTAGTCACACTGTCAGCCTTATACTTTTTGTCTTATCCCCTCAGTCGCCTCAATCTCTGACACTGATTGAGTGACAGTAATTTTGGCAAATATTCATAAATGAAATGAATGTAAAGCTGTATAAAAATATTTTAAATAGGTACATAATCTCATCTCGGGGTGAAAAAATTTGAAAGCAAGTTTCATTCAGAGAAGAAGAAAAAATCTAGATATATCTATATGGCTGATGCTTGATGTGGCTGTCTGCAATTTAATGAGCAGCCAAAGATGAGTTATATGAGCTTGGTGATGAGATGGAATAGGAAAGGGAAAGGGATTTTTTGATGAGAAAAATCATAGAAAAATTCGTCAATTAATCTGTGGACACAAATACATGATAATGAGGGACACAAAAGGCTAATCGCCAGTAAGTAATAATCGAATCGAGTGAGCTGGGCACTGGGCAAGCTCGCTCACATAAAAGCAAAAAATTAATTTGTCACAAGAGCATTTACATAACACTTTTTTCCTTTGAAAAAAATTGTTCAAGGTGCCGTTTTATCCTTAAGGTATGTAGGTGTAGGCAAAATATGCTTGGTTACATTGTATTGTCTTCGCCCATAAAATGTTCGAGATGCTCATGATGATGATGATGACGTGATCATGCCGTCGCTTCAAAGGCCACGGTCATTCGTTATCGTTATCCCCTACGCCATTATGATGACGGTGTTGTGTAACAATTATGGTGCTTTTGAATAATAATATCATCCACATTGTTTTGGAGGAGACACGACGATGTACGAACGATGACGATGAGCGAACTCACTCCAAGTTTTAAGGGGATGGGGAGGAGGATGCATTATCTGCAATAAAAAAGAGAGTGAAAATGGGCTACGGCTACACCGTACTTGTTGGTCGCCAGCCATGCCATACCACCAGCCGTTGTAGCATCCCATATCATGAGCATGATTATATCATAATCCATCCCAAGAAGCGTAAGACACCGGCACTGACACAGTTACTGAAATGTAGTGAATGCGGTCAGTCGTCAGGTGCGTTTTTCGTGGAGCCTTATCCTTATCTACGTGCGCTTTCGCAGGTATGACTATGCCTATATCCCCCTCCCTCAGATATAGGGAGGGAGGGAGTTTAGTAATATCATTATTATGCATTTAATGTATGTTATCGTATCAAATCAGCCAAAGCCAAAGTCAACAATGACAACGACAACAGGATGTGAGCAAGTGCATCATTGATGATATTGTTGTTGTTGATCTTCATCTTCCTTTCTAAAGTAGATTTACTACCGGAGGAAATCATTAAAAAGGATGACTGCAAAAAAATGTGTAATGCTAATGAATATGCAAAATAAACTGTTTTTTGGCAAGTGCCTGAACAGGCATTCCTTTTCCTTCCTGACTTGAAGGGTGAAGAGAGTTTAAGCGTGAATATGAAATGAACATAACAAGAGGAAGGTGAGATTGTGAGATGAGGAAAAATGGATGATGGGATATTGACCCATTTCTCCAAATAGACTTTTCATGCGACGGCCTTGAGGGAAGACCCAATTTTCCTTTCGATTCTCTTCTGTCATTTGTCATATACGTAGTCAAGAATTGAACATGAACAGGTATTTTGTGAAAGCACATCCCGTTTTTAACTCAAGGAAACATTCATTTTCGTATGTTATGCTATCTTTATGGCATGAGGAAGGATGGAAAGGTTATTAAAAATGCAAAAACAGGCAATTATTTCAACTGTCAGTTTGTCATCGATATCGTAAGCCCATGAGTGCAATTATTACTTGTCAGGATGAAATTGTGTCATTGTTGTACTATTCCATTCCATTCATTGGCAAATGTGGAAAAGAACATATCATATCATATTACATAATCCATCTTCAATATTAATTCTATTTAACTAACTGGCAAATTGTACTAATACTCTCGTTTGTGCTCTGAATGAATCAAAATATATATCAGATCAAAACAGATATACTTTGATTGAGCGTCTAAAAATAGCTTTGGTGTTTACGTTACTTCCAGAAGTCAAGACACGTCCATCTACGACTATGATTACGATAACGCGGAAATACGCACAAAAAACCTCGTATTATTAAGTAATAAACTGCTAATTTCTATCTCATGTTGTGCTATTATTGAGATTCATTTCAGATATGATGAGCACAGTACACGCCATATTAATCTTGAGATTACTTAATTGGCAAATTGGCCAAAACAATTATATAAAATTAGTATACAATGTACAGCTAAAAATGATAACTTACCTATCATTATAGTCCTTTTAGCTAATATATTGTAAGCGAGAGCAAGCACAAATAATAGGAAAGCTAAATTGCTGAACTTCAATTTGCAACGCCATATTAAGTAGCTATCTTAGCATCATATCAATCATTAGCATGCTTTATGTACTGCGATCTCCAATTATATGTATTTTCTTAAAGATGAGATGTGATATGTAAGTTAAGATAAGGTATTAATGCATATGCACTTATTTGGTATGAATATATTAACTAACAGCTTGGGAGATGAGATCATTATCATCAAGTTAGAAATTAGGTCGGATTGATCGGATTACGCCATCCACTGTTACTCTTTAACTCGTGCACAGGAGCTTACATTATTAATGGGAAAAACAATGCTTGAGAGGACCAACTGCAGCTAGATTTTGAGCCACTATTCAAGAACCAATGCCAAGTTTGTTTCATCATCATCCTCATCAACCGTAACGGCATAAGCTCTGACTTATGTTATGATTTAACAGAAGAGTATCATGATTCATGATCATGTCATGATCACTTATAATCATTTGATTTAAGTACGAGATCTGTGTCTTGTCTTGACTTCTACCGCATTTGATGCAATTTTTGATTTAATCTCATTTTTTTTGGCGAACTCATTTGCTGAAACATGCAAAAACACATTATTACATTAATAATATTAACTAAATACATAAATGCGTGCATGCCTAAATAATGTCCAAGATGTGTTAACCAGCTAAACCTGCACGTAACTACTTTTGACTATAACTGATAATGACTTTAAATATGATTATCGACCATCTGCCACCAGCAAAGCAGATTTACAATTTACAATTTAGCACGCCTTAAGTGGCAGTTAGTCATGTTGATCGATCGAGCTACTGTACATAATTGGCATAAGCTTTACTGGTTAAATTGATCGATGATGGCGATGACCGTCCGTCCCTGACAAAAGGACACTTTGAGCATTGATAAATAATGATCATGATAATTACGCAATTTTAAATTACTCTTCCATCAGTCATCACATCAGTTCATATTTCACGTATGAATACCGCACATGGACAGAACAAAAATGGCACATATTCCACAGACCTTCTACCAAGGCAAGGACCGACCTCAAACCCTAGTAAACTCTTCTAACCCTTGAGGATTCCATCCCATTCCAAAACCACAAGGTAACATTGACACTTTCCCCGATCATACATTAGAACCAAACCCAATTCCTACCTTTAAAAAGTTTGAAACAAGGTCAATATCTCCATTGAGGTAGAATATGCATCCCTACGTGAGAGATTAAAATTGACGGGCTCATTAAAAAGTACGTGACACATAACATGGGTTTGTATTTTGTATTTACTTACTACTGACAATGAGCACATTGGATTTACCTACCCAAATGGGAATTGATGAATATATGAATATGAACATGAACATTATAAACACCTAATAATAACCATTGATTGACATTAAACATTAATCTTTAATAACCAGCAAACACTAAATTATAAAAAAAAGTCTAGAAAATATCTATGCCACATGCTACATGACATATATTACAGGAATAAAAAGTGGACGCCTTCTGGGGAATCAAATCGTGATAAAAAATTAGAGACCTGCTAACATAGAGTCCTAGAATAAGAAGCTCTTTACAAATTTTTACACTTTGACAGTACAGATCAAAGGGGAGCCAGAGATGGGTCATCTAATTATTTCTCCAATCCCTTCAGCTCTATCGAATCGAGCTATCCATCATTATCAGGTTTCCATCCAATATGCAGCTCTAACACTTCACCAGTCAAATTGAAGCCCTTAGTTAGATAAAAAATTAAAATAAAAAATGGATGCGTGGCAGCTGCCTCGCCGTCATTCAGTCATGTCATGGCTTTTACCTATTTTGTTGAAGGGAATCGAATAGCCCTAGCATATCTGTAATGATAAGATATGAATATGAATATGAATATAGCTAGGACAGAGGAACCGCACGAAATTAGGCTACCCAAAAACAAAAAAAAATGGTTATCAACTATAATTGTCTTTACATCAGAAATTGAAGAAGGTACTTACTTTGCGAGAACACACATATCATATTATGCTTTAGCGAATAATAATTCATGACAATGATGACGATCCGTCACTAATTTTATTTTATTTTACGAATTTTATTTTATTTTATTTTGTTTTATTTTTTTTTGTTTCAACCCAAGCAGCTTCTAATATATCAAAATATTTCAAACAATTCATCATCCATCGTTCATCAGTCACCCACAATCAGTTCTATAATGTTGCGTGGGGGTTCGACTTCGGTACATTGTTCATACCTATTTATTTGTGTGACTTTTGTTTGTGTGATCTTAGCCGATTGTATATTCATTTTCATATTTATTACATTTTATTACATTTGATACATACATATTGAATTGACAGTTCGGATAGGACGTGCTTTTAGCTGCAGCTCCTGTACTTTTTATATTATTTTAAATTTTTGACGCATGGTCATAGTTTTTTAATTGTATATAGTGTACAGAAAGGAAGCGTGTAGTCGGCACAGTAGTTAAAATTTTGAATTGGCCAACAAAATTCAAATTAAAAGTTGTCTCGCCAGTAAACACTTTGTCATGGGACGTAAGGCATAGTGGAACATCATCATCGGTCCCACCGTATGCACTTTCAGTACTGCATATAGGTGGGCTCCCACCGAGGTAATTATTAGTTTTATTACTTTCTGCAATTGACACCATCTGAAATGTAACCGACCAGTTTACTGCTGAGTTGAAATTTCGATATTTTGCAG
>JAQIXQ010000333.1:0-34207 GCA_034700485.1 Pseudosinella alba | reverse complement strand
TTGAAGCAGCAAGGCTTTTGCCGTCTTTTCTCGAGTTTGATTTGCCAGGTTAATTATTTTGTTGTCGTCACTTGTTTTATCGTTCCGCTACTCTTACAATTAGAAGGTATGACAGAGAAAATCAGAGCAAAATGAATTTGCTCTGTTTGCTTGAGGCAAGAACAACGAACCACCCTCCTCATCTCTCTCTATTTGACATTTCTCTGAGGTTCTAATATATTAAAGAACTTTGCTTGCTTCTTCTATGGAACTCCACGGGACGACTTGAATACGGCTATAAATAGCATATGTCTTGAATGACTTCTCCTTAAGAAGGAAGTCCTATTTTATTTATAAAAAAATCACAGGATGTTAAGTGATGATAGTTGTCAGAATATAATTGCAGGGTCCCGCACACGGTTTCTCGAACCTCGCCAAATGCCACAAAATCAAAAGCTGATATAAAGCTTTAGATAGATGGGAAACCGTCAGATGCTGAGAAAGTAATATCCTGACTAAGGGGTGACCGACCAGTTGTTAGATTTTTGATGGGTATATAAGGGCTTTGAATTAGAACGCTAGCGGAAAGGAAACCAATCCTAATTGTGGATTGTCAATGTTAGCAGGCATTGATCGTGCTGCTGAACTACTCGGATGGCGATTTAAAGGGACAGTTACCTTAAAATATTTTACCGATATTTCGGAGTTATATAATGTGACTCTTCAGGTAATAGAGTCTGCATCTAGCCCGACCATATCGACATTATTTCCTCATCGTCATTCCGAATAATGACTCTCATTGCCTTGTCAGGATTGTTCACACTACGATAAGTTGAAAGGCTAGACTTCATAGGAGGGATGCAACTTTCCCAAACTTATGTGGTCCTGAGGTATTAGCAGACCTAGGTATTATTATTGTCTGTCATCTAATCAATCTCCTTTCTCACCTACGACGCCGGACCTCATTACTTTATACTATTACTATACAAATACAAGATATTTGTTACAAAAGAAAAACTAAACCAACTGTCTGTATCATTTCTTCGTGGCCGGCGGAAAGACTCGTCCATTATGCATAGCCATATACCGCAATGGTGAAATCTTTGTACTGTCCCACTATACCCGCAAGGCTATAATCTCTTTCCAGGAAACAACCAGTTTGTGCACTGCGCGTATGTCGATAACATAGTTCTAGTTGTGTGAAAAATGTAAACCGTTATACGAGATATTTTGGAAAACCTCTCCGAATACAAACGAGTTACGGGAGTTGAGACTACGGTGTCAGAGGTAAATAATTTGGAGGTGGCTCGGTTAATTTCGTTTGCCGATAGATAGACAAATATAACTGAATAGATCGTCTTCGTCATCACCTTGACAAGCCAAATATTTATTCAAATTCTAATGAGCAAAGGTGGGCTCTCAAATTTGGCTTCAATATGGTGATGTGGACGACAACCTAAAATTACAGTTCCATTCTAAAAAGAGCAGATTCACAAATTCACACAAGAGATACATATATCCCGTCTATTTTTTCTAATAAAATAGTCGCACTTTCCCTGCAGCTAATGAGGTAGTTTGGCCCAGGCTTTAAAAAATACATTACTCTTTGGAATTTTGAAAAAGAGAGTAAAAATGAAGATATGGGTTCCACTGGGTGGTGACTGATATTCCCGTAGGCGCTCAAGTAGTTGCTCCGAAATGGGATCGCTATTCATGGGAAGGATGGTGTCCATAAGGTTTGCTGGTGTATGTGTCATTCTAGTGTGCAGAATAATTTTGGAGGGGCTTGAAAACCATTTTTGTGCTTTGGAGATTGGGATGGTGTAGAAAGTTAAACTTTCAGCGTAACTTAGGCTTTTGTTCTCAGTCGGATGCTCCTCCCGGGGCCCTCCTCTCAGGAGCCTTTTCCAGTTCGGGGTCATCTTCGGCTTCGTCTTCGTCACTTTTACCTTCCTCAGCAGTATCATAATCAGAAGACTCCGAAGATGTCCTTGCGGTTTCCTCCGCCACCAGATCAACCAGTACTGGATGCCGGGAACTGGAACGGCGGTCGTCCAGGCAAACAGGGACCGGCGGGGGAATCCGCTTCTTCACCCTTCTGGTTACCAACCGAACCCTTCTTCCGAAGTCTATCTTTAATTGGGAAATCATTATCCATATCTACCGGGTCCTTGGGGATAGCTGGTCCTGGGGAGAGGATCCAATCATTAACTGGCTTGGAAGTCATTTGGTATTGGCGGATTAATTAAATTCCGAATGGTAAATGGTCGGTCAGCACACCTTTAGTAATTGCACGGGTAATTAAAGTCACGGAAAAGGGGTCGATATTAATGGGAAGGATGGTATCCAATATCCATAACTTTTATTGGTGTCCTTTCTCGTCTGCAGGATAATTTTGGGAGGGACTTAAACTATTACTAAGCTTTGGAGATTGGGATGGTGTAGACAGTTCAGGAATCTTTCAGCGTAACTTAGGCTTTTGTTCTCGGTCGGATGATCTTCTGGTTATCACTTTATCACCATCATTCTCCACGGGAATGATGTCATGTTGGCACTCAAGCTCACAATCAGCCACACCGTTTGTGTTTTCAGCTGTAATGCTGTTAGTGCACATTAGCGCATGCTTTCATAAGCCGTTTCAATCTCTCGACTCAAGCAGTTCCTATAATGGAGGTTTAGTTTATACTATACTTATTTATCTAAAATTTGATGAGCAAAGGTCGCTTCAGAATGCTTTCAGAATTGCTTAAATTAGACAAGGTCGACGGCGTCTCTCTTTAGACATTGGGCGATCCATGATCTTCAAAAATTACGAGTCGGTAGATTGGTATCTTGTAAATGTGCTTTACCTGTTTTGATGGGCAAAGGTATGCTCACAACCGGGACGTCTCAGTAGATTGTAGGTGAGGTAAGATGTGAGGTGATAATTCCTCTCCGTACTAGAGTGTTCAAAATGATGAATGAAGCCTTCCTTGGAATGGGCAATCGTGTTGTCAAAGATGCAAAAGAATTTGCCAGTCTTCCTGTTCACTCTGGTTAGCCTGTGGGATTTGCCGAAGGATGTGAAATCCTCTCTTATCGTGATTAAGAAATAATTTAGTTTTGGGGTGTTTTAATCAACTCGTATTTGTAAATTATATATTAGGTAGATAGTTGGTATTCTGTTATTTAAAAAAGGGAGAGTTTCCGGAAAAAACATTGTCTGTTACCAATCTCATTTTCTTTGAGTCTTCACGACCGAAAACTTTCCGGTCATTGAAATACGCATTTGTCGACGTCTGGATGAGGTTTGGCTACTTCTGAGCTGTAATATGATTCTTCGGGTAATAGAGTCTTTATATAACCCAGAAGACTGAATCCACATCATCCATCCATCGTCATTCCGAATACTGACTTTCATGGCTTAATTTACTTACATATCTATCGCTAGCATTGATGAATTTGAAGATGTAACCGGGTTGGAAGAGCACAGCTCCAGGTTGGCATGATATACTGTCTTTATAATTCGAAGTTGAATTTAAATGCAGTTAGCTTCCTATTACTTTGCCGAGGGCTGATGACTTTCCACAGTACGAACTACATGAGCATGCACTACCAATCTCAACAATTGTTGAGCTTCAGTGATCGAAATATCTATTAATCAAGATTTTGATGAGGAAAGGTACGCTCTCAAAAATACTTCACCTCCAATCAGATTATGTGACAGCCTGGTCAATATAGGTTTCACAAAGAAAATCGGTGAATCTTCCCATCGAGTGCATCCCTTTTCGTACCTTTTTTTGGAATAAGGAGTTTGTGTACGTGCTGGCCATCAAATCATTCATCTTCCACCATTTGGTGAAAAATAGAAAGGGCCTGCTTGGCCACTGCTTGTCTATCAGATTGCTTTCATTGTAATATATTATATAAAAGAAAACTGGCCATATAATAGGGAATGCATTATGATCCGCTTGAGCCACTTTGATGAGATATTTTTTTTAAATGGGACAGCTTCTCCTAGAATAGTATGACATGTGGCTATAATAAGCTCTGGCAAATATCCTAAAAATATGCTTTCTCTATTTTCTTGAGCAAATGTACGCTCGTTACAATAGTGTAGATTGCGTTAGAGAATTTGAAACATTTGACAATTCCGTGTTCGTCAAAGGTTCTGTTTCCGGCTCCGGTTAAATTTCTTTTTTTTTCATGATCCAAGTTGACAATTCCCTTCGTAAATTCTCCAGAGTTATGTTCTTTCTGTCGCGTCTATATCGGAAAAAAATAAACTCAAGATCACATTTTGTATGGTTTTATCTTTGATAAATATGTCATGCTACATTGTTTTATCATTATACAATTGAATGGCGAATATAATATATGATTTACAACAGGATTTGCAATATGTACGCCATAATATGATGGCATATAAAAAAAACGATGATTAGCTAATTATATGTATGTGACGCTTGATACTTGTGTACTAACTTAATGGCTAGTTTTTTCCTTATCTCTATAGCTCATCATGCTGTAAACTTCACCCAAACGTATGAAATAGGTTGATAATAACACTTTACTGCTATTAGATATATAATGAATACAACTATGCTATGTTTACGGATAAAAATACTCATTCAAACTTTAATTTTCCATTACTGCAACTATTTATATTCCAAATCAATTACATACTACGTTATGTAGATACATGGATTATCATTCTTAATTTTTTTTAAACTAAATTCTGTAAGCAATAACTTCATGTTTATTTGATATATATGTATTTAATCATAATGATGTAATGACTAATTAACTTTTTTTATCGCGTCAATGTGACCAGTATATGAAAACAATATGTTCACACATGTAATATATTCTTCGTCACGTTAATAAATTTGGCAAATCAAATCAAAAATATCAAACATTTCTATGTTTTCCAAGCTTCTTTCTCAGCGATTGGGCTCTCTTTCAATTAGATTATGTTATAAGCGGTATTTTTCGGAAATTTGAATAATTTTATTGATATAAGCAGTCATAATGTTAATGTTAAGTTGTAGGTAGTTTTTACTGATTTTACTACAACTATATTCATTTATTTGGTAAATGTAATTCCTATGAATATGTACATGTATCAATTTATGTATGATTAATGACCACTATTGTTGATTATTGATGCTCAGGAAATTATTCATGATTTTAGGTTAGATGAATGACAAAATGCGAATAAATCAAGGTTATTTCTCAAAATGTGATATATTGACAATGGAATTGATAAATGATAATGCGTAACGATGACTCCAACTTATGTTCTTATGTTTGTTTTAGGTGTATATGAGTATTTGGTTGTTGATAATGATGAAATAAAATTTAACTTTTATTATATACCTATTCAGTTCAGTGTAATTTTTATCGGAAAGTGAACGATTTTTTTATTGTTTTATTTCGACCTAAACTAATTACATTTGCGCACATCTTAATAAAGACAAAAATTATTCTAAAATATTTGGAAAGTATGTTTTGACCTCATTATTTTCCTCATTTTCCTCATTATTTTGACCTTATTAAGATGCATACGGGGAAATACGCGCTGTTTGTATACGTCACTTATCTCCGCCTAAATTATTCTTTGAATTTACTGGAGTTTCCAACGCATGTTACGGTCATTCCCATTACAATTTGCATATGTACGAATATTGGCCCCCTCTGCCTTGGCGCATCGCTTGCTGATCCGATGCTGTAATAAGAATTCCCCATTGCCCGCATTCCAGAAGTCAAATCCGTGCCAAGGATTGTCAGCGCTGCACCTATCCGTCGCCAATCCGTTACCCTCCGCATTTCCAGTGTACAGACACCTTTCACCATTCACTCTTGAGTCGGGAGAGGAAAATGGGGTGGCAAGCCTTTGCCCGTTGGGCTCAGCGTAGATAAGGAATCGGTCAAGTGGGGTCCCAGTCCCAGACCTGTCCAATCATACCACTCTCATTTAATATTACAACCATGTTAAATGTTACCAACTTGTCACACCTATTTTATCTACTTACTGGATGCAGTTTACCATTCCAATAGAAACAGCGTGACTGAATGGATTTGGGGCTCCCATGCACTGGCCGGTCCCAACATTCACAACCAGGGATGCCGGTTTTCGACACCGACCACGAAAGCAGCGCTAACTCAACAAATATATTTTTAGTTGCATGCTTTCCAATAGAAAAATATTTACCAATCTTATTTTTTATTACCCCTCCATCTTTACAAGGGGTGTTGTCCACAGGTGGAAGATAATTTATCCACCAACCGCCTTCAGCCCTGGGAGTTAGACATCTCATAACTTTGCAGTTGGCAGTGTCAGGCTTGAACATTTTCATGATAAGTAAAATAAGCATTCAATGTCAACACGAGAATGATGAATAAATACGTAGAACAATTGCAACTTACTTCATTAATAAATGCCTGTTGGTTGTTCAATCTCCGTTTGCATTGCTCATTCATGCTGGGAGCCTTGATAAAGCTAAAATCAGTGCTAATTGGTAAACCCCCGCCATGGTCAATTCTTCTAAGGCATGCGGCTTGATTGGAACTGGAGTGGAAGGATATTTCATGGTTATGGTCAAATATAAAAAATAATTAAACTCATTGTGCCAACACCAACCTGACATAATCCCTGATGGTGCGGTCACTGCACGTGGAAAAGAACCATCTCAAGTCATCATTCCCTCCACCCATGATATGGCCCCTTTCTCCACATCCTCCGGGAAAGTTGGGGTCATCGTCGTGAGGGGCACCAAGCCTGGATGGAGAGCATACATAATATTATATTACCTTAAAACCGAATAAGATCAAATTCTCACACTGATTAATTTTGAGTTGTCACTAACGAGTGTCCCATTTCATGAGCCCCTATTGTTACGCTTCCCCATGCACCATTGTCGTTGAAAACAAGGTTCCCACGGGAGTTGCACGTATGCCTCATGTAGGCCAGCCCTCCTCCCCATTCCAGTCTGGTGTTGGTGATGGCCACTGCCATATCAAATTTGGGGAAGGCGTTCCTGTTCTCATATACCCAGGAGGAGAATCGAGGCAGGATCCTTCCAAATTCCGCCCTTCCGTCAGAGCCCCTCGCCTGTTCGATAAAGGGTTGGCCGCCAGTATTCTATAAAGTACCAGATCATTGTCATGACACGAGCCATATTTTCGTTAGCATGAGAGAATAATAATGTGTTGGCTCTCACAGATATCACCACGACTGCAGTAATTCGGAAGGATATTTTGACACTGGGTAACGTCCTGTACCGCAGATTCAGATCCCAGAAGTAGACAGTGAAGTAGTCCAGGATTCGTACACGATCGTGCCGGAATATATCCCCAAACTCTTTGTCACATATTAGGGCAACCTCAACCACAGCTTCGGTGGGCCCTAGGATGGCATTTCGGAATCTATTGTGTGTGATTTTCTCTCCAAGGTCGACTATTTTGTAGGCAAATATAATACAAATTAAATACAAATTAACAATTATTGATAGGTTGCTATCGGCTACTGTAGACTTACTGTAGTCAGAATGATTTCGGCTTGAGCTTTCGGACAATACCGGAATACCGTCGCTATCCATGTCCAATTTCCGCCCATCCACTATCCCTTCCTTTAAAATGGGAATGGAAATAAAACCAGGTTTCTGTATGTAGCGCGGATTCTGTTTATCTTGTTTTACTAATTCATAATGTGTACCATTTCATGAGCACCGGTCCCATCATTTTTGAACCGGATTGCTGCCAGGTTGTCCTCATCAATATAGACTTCCTGGGATGCCTGGAGCTCTTCGTGGGATGGGGACCACGAGTCGAAGAGAAGTTGTCCCGATTCATCATCATGGCCTGCGCTAATGACCTTGACGTTAGGGTGAAGTACGCTGGCTTCTATATGTTGAAATGGATCATATTATGCCTCATATTATGTTTATTTTGAACATGGAATTAAAATTGACCCCAGTAGCGAAATGAAGATAATTTTCAGTGACTATGACCCACCTGCCGGAACTAGGTTTAAACTGTATTCTTCCCCGGACACCGAGTTTAGGTTGATTTGGAGTGGGACTTTGTTTCCGAATCCTCCATTTTGCTCCGACAACGGATCTGCACAAGTTAAATGTTTTAGTAATTGCACGATTTTGTTAACAGAATTTGGAAATATAATTTCTTACCCGTGGTAACCAAACCGTTGTAAAGAAGAGAAAATAGGACAAATATTGGAAACCTCGTATTCATGACGGACACTTTTGACTAGGCAGTGCGTGTTCAATAAGGAAACTCAGAACTGTTTAATTCCTGCTTTCCCAGCCACGTCCCTATTTATAGCACACGCAATACTCTTATCCAGCCGGCGGCATTTCATCTTTTCTATTATTCCTGTTATCATGGTTATTTATTTATACGTTATATAATTGCAAAAGTTAATAGGAGGGATATAGTTAAATGTAGGTTATGCTATTATTTATAACGAGTGGTTATCAAGTGGAGCAGAGAGCGGGTAGTCTTCTGTTGCCATGTTGCATTCATTGTTTCCTCGCTAATTATTCTGCTGATTAGAATTAATTCCAGGTATATTAAAATGGGTGTAAACATGGTAGGATTCTACACAATTAAAGCAGGTGAGTTAAAAAGAATTGTTGCTTAAATTATTTAAAATATCCTTTATGTGCATTATTAAATATCCCAGACGCTGGAAAATATGTATGATCAACAACGTAATTATATTATAAGTTTTGAAATAGACATGGAATTACTGGAATTAGCTGGTAAGCGATTGTATTTGATCTGCTAATTTTAGTTCATGCTGTCAAATTAAATCGGATGGTTTATATATTGTTGCGTAATTATAATTATATTTGAATGTAAGCAATTCAATATGTGCAGTTTGAAGCTGGGTAATAAATTTACAAGTATTTTCATTAGTCCTTGGGTTAGTAAAAAGTAATGCAAATGGGAGGAGTGTCAATTGTATAATTTTTGTTATCTTTTCCTCATGCGTGATACGACAAAGTAATCATTCAAGAGAGACTTTCCGTTTTGGCTGCACTGCAATTGCTATTTGTCTGCGATGAGGCAGTTATGCAACCGCGGATTGTGCAGATTAAAATACTATTATACCAAATGGCACCGTGGGAAAGAATAAAAAGGAAAAACTCACGATCCCCTGATAATGTGTTTTATGCAATAGGAATAATTAAATATATTAGTGCGCAGTAAATGTTATTGATTTTTAATGTTTTATTGGGCATAGATCGACACGAATTCATTTTAATAGTTTCCCATTCGAGTTCGCCAATTACTTAGTAATAAACAAATATATCATAACTTGCAAGTTATTCAGAATACTCTTTCAAGCTATTTGCATGGATTGTGCTTATGTCTGTCAAAGTCAAACTGATAACTTAAGAACGGGGTCGAATTTTTTAGTTTTGTATTGCGATAAAATGTGATAGTGATTGGTAATGTATATTACATACTTATATTTTGTCGAAGCTGGCAAAGCAGTAATTAATTTATGTGATATATTAATTCTGGAAGCTGGAACCATCAACCATAATATATGAATGACAGGATAATTTTTTTTAAATCCCTACATAAGAATTTAAATTTAGAATAGTTGTACTGTCACAATTCATTACATATATCAATAATAAAGAATAATAATAATTACAGCATATTATAAAATAAAACTAATTATATATTTTACAATAACAATTCATAACCTTCTATCAATAATGAAGGATAATCAATTTTGCAACATCCTTCCCCATCTTCGCTTTAGCTTTAGCCTTATCCCGGACGCGGACTAATTTTGTCGTGAACCTGTTTACAATAAACAGGAACAACACACGAATGAGAAGAGGCATGACCATTAAAGTAAAACTGTTTAGAATCCCTCTCAGCACATCATTAGGTGGTTTGGGGATGAACATGTTGGCAATAATCACAATTAGGCATAATAGGATGGAAAGATTTCGCCAACTCTTGCATAATCGAAGAATTTCTTTTGGCTTCTGATCCTGTTAAAAATAAAAGTAGGATAAAAAGGTTAATGATTTCTAACAATGAAGAAATTTCCCCACTTGTCAGTGTTTTAGTTTCAGCAGGACTTACAATTTCCGTAGCCCTCATCAGTTCCCTTGCCGCCCAGAGTTCCATCACTGCAAAAATTCCGACGGCAAACACAGTTGTCCATAAACGCCAGAGTAGGAGCGCTGTAATAAGCACAAAATCATGTGAGCATTTTTATAATGAAGATTTGGAAATTATGAGAGTCACAAACAAAGTCATTTACATACTTGCAAGTTCATCTGGATTTAGAAATCTTGCATTTTTCTCCACATAACCTTTGAGCATGTCATAAAAAATCTCATCAGCATAAATCTCCGGTTTTAGCAAGCCGATCGTGATGATCCAGGAAAGTAGGTAAAATGGGAGACTGAACATTAGGAGGAATTTGGCCCACATCTGAAATGAATAAAATTTGATAATAGTTGCAAATTTTGTTATCATCACAAATGTTGATCAATAAATTTAATCCAATGCCAGTTGCAATCAATGTCATGCCGAGCTTGTAATGTTGTAATATTGAGTACGAATTTATCATCGTTTAATTACCAAGTCCAAATATGCAACAGTTCTCGCCTCACTTCTCCATCGTTGTGCGTCCAGCATGCCCGCTTGAGGATTTTTCATGATCGTGCGGATTGAGCAGTTGTAAAACGTTAATTAAATAAAATGTTTCTACTAACCCAGTTTAAGTTAAGTTTAAGTTTAAGTTTTAGTTAAGGTTTTTTAGTTAATACTAAATCTGTGAAACATACTAACTTTCGACTGTAAGTCCACTTTTTAAGAAGGATTGGAGCAGAATGCCGTAATATCATACATGCACCGCCCAAGCACAATTTTCTTGAACGGAATAAAAAAAGTCAATGATAGGTGATGTGAAACTTGTTGAAGTAGATATCCAACCAGGTACATACTTGGTTAGTAAAAACTAAACCCAATAACATGGGAAATTACAGGAGCTTACTTACTTAATTCAGGTAATTTTCTGTTAGGTACTTCAGATATTGCGATACATTGTTTGTACTATTGCTTTCACAGAAATATAGCCTTCCAAAAAAACGTGATACTTGCACATATCCATTGCGGTAAGTTGTTATGGATGAATGATGAAGATGATGATGGCATTTAGGGTATTTAGCTGAAGTGTGAAATGTATGAACGGAATTTATTTTCAGAAATATATTTTTTAAATCGATATTTTTGTGAGACTAAAACAGTAAAACTTTCATTTGGGCTGTGGTTTTTATGATCAGGTTTTAAAATGAAATGATAAAGTGCCGAAAAGTGCCGAGAATGTCATGTATTTTAATTCTTCATTATGTAATATAATATTGGATATTAAATGATTGAGTTAAATTCCGTCTTTAATTCTGTTTTTATATAATAATAGAATAAGTAACTGCACAATGTGGATAACATAACAAATAAAGATAATTATAAATTTAAAAAAATAAATATATTTCAAGCTACTTCTCAGAATGTTCAAAATACATCTAAAAAGTCATCATCATTAAATAACAATAACTTTTGTCATATCAGCATCTCCCTTAAGCAATTTACAATTGACCTTAACTTCCCCGATATTGTCCATTGTCCCTTTAAAAACGGGCTTCCTCTTGTTAACTCTGGGTTGTTGCGGTTCAAGTTCCATCAGATACCGGGAGACGACGAAGCTGAACATCTCACGAATGAGCAATGGGACCAACAAAGTCACGTGGCTTCCGCGCATGTCCGCCAACCTAGCTTTCACCAGGCCATTGCGAATGCCAAAGTGGACAAGGATCAGCATGAGGCTCAGTAGGATGGAAATGTTCCGCCAAAACCTACATAATTCTAGAGCGTTTTTAGAATTCCGTCCCTGCCAAGAAAAATGACGCAAATTAACTTTCTTGTCACTACTAGATTTAAATTATTAATGGTGTCAATATAAATTATAAATTCATGCTCGCTCACCTTTTCCGTTGCCTTCATCAGCCTAGTTGCAGCATAAAATTGTAGGCCCACGAAAGTTCCCAAAGTTATGACAACTGCCCACATACGGTGGAGCATGCGTCCTGTAAATTAATATTTAAAAGTAGTCAATGTCAATATAGATTTAAAACAGATGCATCTTGTATTATAAAAAAATTTAGGAGAATTAGGAAACCTCTATAAATTTTTATCACCTTTAAGCTGCTCTGCATTTAGGGATTCTTCATGGTCGTCAAGCATTTTCCGGAGTATCACATGGGCTTCCTCGTCATTATCGTACAACCACGGTGTCATCAAGCACATAGTGACGAAACCAGAAAACAGGGAAAGGGTCACGGCAGGTAACCACATCATTACTGAACCGATCTGGAAATCATTTTAAAACAATTAAATTACTAACTAGGGGCATGCGAGTGCAACTAAAAGTCAACATTGAAGTGGTTGTCCTATGCAAATACAATTTGTGCTAATTTTTCAAGAAATTATTTACCAAATCCAGGTAGGCCACCATTCTCGCCATCTTTCTCCACTTTAGAACGACGGCAGCCATGATTGGATATAAGTAGTCTATGTGAAACACGAAGGAGTTTAATCCGCCAGTGCCCCCACTAATTGCCCTTCCGTTCCCGGGCGTTGGTCATCGAGGTCACATTGATCTCCTTGTGTCTTCACTTCGTTCCGTTGTGGTTTTCGAGGCATAACCCATCCTTTTTATGCGAATATGATCATGCAAGGACAGTTGAATTTGCTCATGTAGATTTTCATGAAATGAATGTGTTTATTTTCAGTAATCATGCATACAAGTTATTGTAAATGTATTATACATCGCTAAAAGATAAGTTTATAGTTGTTTAAAATGAGTAATTAGATGACACATGACTTAAAATAGAGATTTAGAATCGTTAATATAGCTGTAAGTTTCATAATTCGTATTTTTCACTGGGTTAGTGTGAACAATTTATTACTGCAGTAAAGGATGTGATATTGTAGAATAATCAAGTTCATTGACCATACTAACCAAGTTGTAAATAATGTAAGCGTACAAAAATAATAGTAACTTATTTTCGCAAATTCCCTGCCACAGTCATTAGCAGTAAAAATCAAGTTCACTAATCATAATAGCCTAGTTGCAAGCAAATTTCCTGTCATAATCATTAGCCGTAAAAATCAAGTTCACTAATCATAATAACCTAGTTGCAAATAATGCATGCATGGTAAAAAAGGCAATTTAATTATTACGCAAACTTCCTACCACAATTCCTCTTATAGTAGATGAGGTAAGCACATTGGCGTTCATGGTCATGAGCAGGGTTATGTGTGATCCACTCGGACAAATCTTTGGTGAGGGAAGTCTTCAACTGAAGTTTTTGCAAAAGACGAGTGGCTCTGCACATGTTGAACGCCGCTCGAATTGCAATAGGATAGTGGATCTTTATCTTCATATCCTGATTTAAGCAATATAATAAAATGTGATAATTATATGGTTATACACTATAAGTAATATGAGATATCGACGGATTATATCATATCAGCGACTTACGGAGGAATTGCAGTCAAACTTGTCTGGGACTGTAAATGAAAAAATATCCAATCCCAAAAGATCCGCATGCTCGCTTGGAGGATTTGGTTGGGATGATGACGGCGGTGAACCTTTCATCGTAAAGTTGCTCGGAATGTTTTTTTCTTGGGTGGCCGCTGTGGATGTATTCGCCGTAATCCGCTCCGTTGTTGATGATGACTCATGCGCAAAAATTGTGCGATTGGCATTGATGTAATCTATCCATTAAGTATGAATTTTCAGTTAGTTTTCTGAACTTTGCGAAAAAAATGGGCACACGTAATCAGCAAGGAACTACACACATTAATTAATTACCTTTGTTCCTGGGAGCTAAAATAGCATCGTCCGTTTCATATTTGGGGGTGGAAATCTGTTCCGGTGTACGGGCAGGCCTATATGGAGTAGGTATGGCTGACGTGGTGGCAATTGTAGATGATTCGGACGGGGTCAATGTAATGCTGTGGGATGCTGACCTGCGCTCTGTAACAGTAGGTTGGGTTGTTGTTGACTCGATGGGAGATTTCGCATCCTTCAATTCAATGTCTGAGCAAATGAGATTATTTTTAAGAAAATAAAATTAATACATATGTGGAATATGTGGATAATAGGCAATGATGGGATATGGATGAGTGACATTGACATGCATGGGAAAATATTCCAAATTATTTCATTTTATCTTACTGTTATCTGATTTGAACTGAGTTTACTATAAATAGTGTAGACTGCAGATATGTTTGCAAATTTCCTCGAATTGGTAAATAAATTTGCGAATTTCTTCGACTCAGGCTCCCTATTTAGAAATTAATTGAGCCTACCAGAATATCTTTTCCCATATCATAATTGTGTATTATAATATGCAATTATGATTCCTGAAACATATATCGGCACAATATATATAAATTACAGTTTTTATTACCCTGATGTATAATTTCCTTACCAACACCGCATTTCTCTGGATCACTGATAATCGCCTTGAACCTGAAATCATGAATTTCGGATTTTTTTATGCAGGAATTAGGTCCCCGGAAACGCCTAATGTATAGGCATTGGTCAAGATTGACGCACTGATGGCAATCCACCCCATTACAAATATCACTCCCACTTGTCCCGGAAATAACCGAGAGAAGCACTAATGCGTAAACGCACCACATATTTAAAGACAAATATTAATGAGCACGGGCTTCAAGATTTCCTGCAACTTATTTGACCGACTCTACAAATGAAACTAACTGGACTCTTACTTTCGTTTAATATAAAAGTGAAATAATCCTGAGTAGCTCATTTCCTTCTGTATCTTCGGAGTGAGCAAATAATAAGAAAAGAAGAAAAGACAAGTCAAAAAAAGCAACTTATAAAGCCAAGACAGATTCATATATCCACATTAACATTGGTCTTGTACTTGTGTAGTTTATATAGTTGTCACTTGAAAGTTCCGTTTGCTTGTTTAAATATAAACGGTGGTTTGTGAGTAAGTACATTTTTAGTGCACCAACACGGAGAGAGTGAGACAACCATTTCATCATATTTTGATTGTTTACGCTAGGATTAAAAACAAGTGTCAAATTCCAAGCGTCGAGACATATAGTACAACGATATTCCCCCTCCACCACCTATTACTTCAACTTGTCATTTCAATAATGAAGGTAAGTTTACGCTCATCTATGCAAAATGGTAATATAATATTTTCGTTAAGCTTCATTGTCATGCAACGTTAGCATTAGCATTAATTCCAAGCCATGAGTGTCTAACTATACTGAATTTGGCAAATCCTAAGAACAAAATAACATGCTCAAATAAATTTGCTTGTGTCAAATGAAATTATATGAAATGACTCAATATCTTCTGGGTCTTTGCATAGATTAATTATTTAACCAAGCTGAGTTGATTTAGTCCGGTAATATGGCAATGATAATACCTAATTACAAGAATGCAGCTCAGACTATATGTAGAACACAAATTTAAATGAAAAATGTTTTATAATCGAGTTACTAATACCATGTAATGTTTCATTCAATTTCAGCCAATTTGTTCATGCATCATTTTTGAGGCTATCGCGATCGGTTACATTTATGATTCTGAAGAAGACGACATGGAAGACTCGGACATGGAATCCGATAGCGGCTTCATTGATGATGGCGATGTTACTACGGAATATTCAGAGGATGACTATATGGAAGACTTGGACGAGGAGGATGAAATGGAAGCTGACGATATTAATGGGGATGAAGTGGGAAATTTAGCTGATGATGACGTTGTAAGCGCTAAAGCTCCTGGATCCGTGAATGAAAACTGGGGGGATGATGAAAGCGATGTTGATGATGTTGGAGTGGACAGCGACGAGGAAAAGGAAACGGGGGGAGAAGAGCGAAATTTGCCGAATGAAACTGATATGGTGCAGGGGGCTCCGGATTCTGCAAATGACAATAAAAACAGCGTGGATGGATCTGGTGATAATTACGTGAATGACAGTGACAACGACGAAGAACATGAGGAAGAATGCAGCTATATAAATGGAAGATGCCAACGTCATCGTTCCCCATCATTACTGGACGATATGGATGAAGAGATGCGAGACTTCTTGGAAAATGAGGCTAACCCCAGGAGATTCCGGATCAGAAGATCTAGTTCAACTTTTGCTATTGGAAATGGACCTGAAGACGAAATAGAACTGATCGAGATCGTGGACTTGGTCACCTCGGAAAGTGAAGACGAGGACTCCCAGACTTGAAAACGATGAAACAATGGAAACAGCTCAAGACATAATATGGACATTATCAATTTCTAAAATTTACTCTGTTTGTTCTTTTCGTTTTGGATATTTTTTATTGAACCAATAAATTTGCACAACAACCTTAACCTTATTACGCTAACTGGAATTTACAAATTTCTTTTGTCATATGATTTACAAGATTAGAGCCATAATTCATGGAATCCTTTTTTCATATTATTGCCATAATACACAGACTTCAAACAGATAAAACGGTGGAAACAGCTCAAACAGATTATGGAAAGGAACTAATTTTACAGTTTAATTTGTTTGTTCTTTTTGTTTATTATATTATTTATTGAGCCAGTAAAATTGCACACGAACCGTAAAATATTTCTTTTATCATACAATTTACAAGAATTAGGTCATATTTCATGGAAGCGTTAATTCATATAATTGATGTAACATAAGTGAATACATTATATTTTAATTATTCATTACTTGGGATTCTTCCCGTCAGCACCCCGGCCCAATATACATACTGCATTAACCTATTCACCCTCTTTCCCGTACGATCTGATACGAATTTGGTACTATTTTTGCCATATCGCTTATTAACTAAACCGATCTTAAATTCTCTCTTACTGCTAGCAAACTGAACCCTAGATAGTACTTCATCCTTTGTAATTTTGCCATCCAGTAAATTACTATTGCAAAACAATCTTAACAAAGAAATTGCTTTTAATATGAAATTGAGCATTTCCCGTTGTGCTACCGGTCCTAAATTTGCAAAATATATAAAATGAAAACGCTCAATGTTTTCCAGAGTCAGGACTAATGAAACTATAAACAAATTACATGTACTTGAGTATGCCTTAGTGTGAGGATATAAATGTCGGCATGGGTGTTTATACCAGTCGGGAAAACTCCCATTTCGGGCTATGGTTACATCGATATTCCGACCAAACCATTCATAAATTTCCAACAGTGTACAATTTGTATCGCGAATTACATTTGCGTCGCATCTCAAAGTTTCGATTAAATTTGTAATGGTATGGCGGGTGAGGCATTTCCCATCTTCCATGTACCATTTTCGTGTGCATTCCAGTGCAACCGAGAAGGTCTCCATATTCGAGCCTGAGTTGCACCTGAATTTTAGCCGCCCCATTAACGTGCGTAGTGTGGCCAAAAATTGACACTTAACCAAAGGCAAGGATAGATTATTTTTTATTCTATTCGTGCCTGGGTGTAATCTGTCGGTAAAGAGTGTCAAGGTAAAGCGATTCCAGTCGGATGTTTTCAATTTCGGAGTCGGATATGCCTGTTCTTTTTATGTAGTCGGTGGATAGGAAATCCCCGACAATCATGATCTGATCGAGTGATCTAGCCCTCGAAAACGCAACATAAATTTGCCCATGACTCGATGCCTTGGACATGTGTATAATGACCTTGTCCATGGTTTTCGATTGACTCTTATGAATTGTCATTGAAAATGCGACACTCAAGGGGAATGCCTTTATCCCTATACCTGTCTCCTTCCCGTTTGAAGTAACGGGGATTCGTATTGGGAAGATGGGTATGGATCCGTCAATGAGCCTAGCACCAGTATAATCGTCAAACTCTACTGTCACAAACGATGGCGGCGGCAACCGTCCTGTCGACTCCATTAATTCGCTGGGAAAGTAGTAAAGATCTTTAATCCTTCCCCTTGATCCGTTTGCCAACTTCTTAGATAGGCACAAATTGGTTCGCAAAATCACGGGAACCCCAGGACCCACATAAAGGGTTTCATTCAGCGAAGACTGGCCAACTTTCTGTGGCATAATGACCGGATCTACTTGAACAACTGGAAGATTGCGACGTGCAATTTCCATCTCATTCTGACGGAATACATTTTCATTTCTGGCGAAAAGATACATGCCATTATCTTGAAAATGCTTTACTTCATTGTCGGGAAGCAGGGTGTGATGTCTGGAGTTTAAGATGTCGACCATTTCCTGAGTCAGTTCTCGTTTCCGGATTCCCTCGATGCAGCTGTAATAAATGCCGTCATCCTTCTGGCGAACATTTTCCTTGAGGATATAGACATCCTTAATGGAGTGATACAAGTCGAGCCCCATATTCACATTATGGTGTATCGATCGCTTCTTGGAATAAACGGCAACATCGTGTACAGGTTTTAATTGCCATATATCTCCAGAAAAGATCATGCAAATACCTCCCCAGTCATCCTTACAGTTTCGTATCCTTTTCAGTCGCTCACTGATAGCATGCAGGCATCCTGCCCCGACCAAAAACGATTCGTCAATTACAACCACGTCCACGCCTGCAACGAGTAAAATTTCAAGTTTATTATTTCTAATTACGGGGGATATCATAGAAATTAGGGCGGAATATTACCTTGAAACTTTTTAATTGCAGTTTGGGACGGTATTTGAGTTGCTTGGTCTTTCCATTCTTGGTAAATATTAAATGAGAATAGGGAATGAATCGTTGCTCCGTTTGCGTTGATGGAGGCCATGCCTGTGCTGGCTGCGACCCGATATCCAACATTATTCTCCTTTAAATAATGTGTAATTTCCTTCAAAGTTTGGGATTTTCCAGTTCCTACATTAAAAAAATGGGTTGTCAAGTCATTGAAATTTAGCTAATGTAATCCGTCATGATGTGACTAAACTTACCAGCATTTCCGACAAGTTGCATGACGAACCGCTTTTGCACTTTACCACCATGAATATGTTTGCGAACATAACTCATAACTCGCTCCTGATCTTTTGTCAACTTATGATTTGCAAAAGAAACAAATACTTCGTCCTGCAAATGTACGGATTCGGATGACATTAAATCGAAATTCTTATAATATTCTAGGGGATTTTGGTTATATTTCTGGAAACCCGTTAACCAGTTATGGTTCAAGTCCAATTCACGTTCGCCAAGCGAAATTATATCCATCTTGTTCAAAATATTTAATATAACTGATGTAGTGTTTCGAATAATCTCGGCTTTTTATACTTGAGCTTTACCCGTTCCATCCTAGAGTATAAAAGGAGGGGCCTCGTCTGCCAACCTTCTTATTCAAAGTATTAACCTTTACGAATTACGAGATATAATTTATCCTCCGAGATGGAAGATTACAACCAGGAAAATAGTCAGGAAGGTAAAAATAATATTTATGCTCTAATTGTTTTGGTATTTTAATCTGCATAATAATAGTAATTCAACATTATTTTAGAAATCCACGACCCCCAAATCCCACACTGGCAGGCTACCAATAAGCTACTCTGGGAAAAGGCAAATAGAGATAATGACCGGGAGGCTATCGACCGGTACAGCACTATTGCAAAAAGAATTACTGACCCAATTCCATCTTCCTCACAGTTCCCATTGTCCACCGGAGTGAAACGAACGGCCGATGTGCCCAGAAATTTCTCCCCGAATCTAGTGCGATATAATTTGGCTGATGAGGACCAATTTGTTCCATTCGAGAGGAGACGGGAATTTTACGAGTCGGCGGACACGGTTCGTATCGGGTCGATTGAAACCAGGCTTCATAAAAATGAAATGGAAGGCACATATTATGCATATTGGGTCAGGAGGAATGCTGGTCTTGGCCCGGAACTTCGCGATTCCCATCTTCGCGTAAGTATTTGGGAAATGGAACAGATTCTTCCCCAGCTAAGAGCTCTAATTAAGGAGATTACATCCACCGCACGAAACCAATTAATCCCATTTCTTGAAGGGGATACGACCACGATAGAGATGAGAAATCATGAGAGCTTTTGGACCCCACAATACACCATTGCCACCCCCTCCAAATCTTTAATGATACGGCCGTACAAGGTAGAGTCGTCTGCATATAAGTTTATATTGCGAAATCCACGCAAGCCCCGGAATAATATGAGCTCGGTGAGCTGGATTGGCAGCTCGAATACGCTATGCTATGGTGAAATGGTGGCATTTATGCAGACAATGGACGAATTCTGTTCTCGTGTAGAACAGATGGAGCAAGAACAAATTCATCAGACTTCAGACAAATCAAAATGGCCCGAATTTACTGACTCAGAATTAAAATATGGAATGGAGGCGGAGAATAGGATCCCTCGCCCCAATGACCCAATACAACTTTAAATTGCAAATTAATTGATTGTGTTGAATGCCGCAGTGCAAATTGAGATTGTAGAGTAAAATATATAGGACAAGTAATAAACAGATAAATATTCATGCATACCAATTTAGTTTATTTTCCAATTATTATTACATATAAATTACAATTTTTTAATCTTAATTTCTGATCGCTTTTTACAACTTTGAATACATTTCAAATCTGCACATTCATACATACATTTAGACTTTGCCAATTTTACATAGAATTTCTTAACTAATCGTTCATTTCTGTAGAGGTTTTTTGAGAAAATTTTATTAAACTTGATATATCTATTTTTGCTTAACTTATGTAAAACTAAAAGACAAAAAAGTCCGCATGTCCGCGTCCCCATTCGTTGAACCGGAAATGTTGCCAAATTTTCATGAGGAAATCTTAGTGTAATATTATAGTCGCTTAGATTATTATTTGCAGAATCAAAATAGATAGACTTAATTTTATTTCTATGACGATAAACAAGTAAACTGAACCAATGACTTCCCTTTTGGTTAGAATTGTCCACATTTATAATATACTGGGCCAAGGGTTTATTCAGAGGAATCTTGTTAATATAATCCGACGAGGTAACATAGGATGGGTATCGGTTGCGGTTGCAAAGCGGAAGGACTGCAGCTAACTCTGTGGTGTTCATATCTGTTCGAAAAGCGGTGGAACTTTGATGTCATCTGCAGGATTGGTAAATTTAGAGTGATCCGGGCCGCCATGTATGAACCATGGAGAAATACTGCCGATAGACCTTTCCAGGGCATCGTCAAGCGTTTCTTTCAGAAAGCAAAATGATGGGTCCTCCCTGATATCTCTAGAGGGGAAGACAGAGAACAGGGGGTTGGAAATGTTTCTCCGATGGGCCTCTACAAATAATTCGCATTTGCTGATTATGGGCAGGGAGTCAGACTCGGAGAATAGCACCATAAAGCAAATTTGAAGTGGGTCGGTCATAATGCATTCCATGATTGCGGGATGGCATCTCATAATCGGCAAAAGGCTCGCAATCAGTTTGTCTACAAATTCCATATTGGAATGATTTTTGCAGATTGGCAAAGTTTGATGTACAATTTCCGGATACAAATATTTGATTGAAAAGAGCGTAATCAAGAGGGACATGAATGAACTATCATAAGTCTCCAAGATATCATTCGCCGTAAATTGTGAGTTACAACGATGATTTCCACTCAAGTTCATAACAATATCGGTCATGTAGGACTCCAAATGTGACATATATGAAAATAGCTTTTCCTTTGATGCACTGGGTGGAGGTCTCAATCCCTTCATTTCATTTAAGCTAATGTTTGTGACTCTTGCAATTGGACATAAATAACTCGCGGGGCACTTGAGAGTTTGAATATGATTAAACACACGGGCTCCAATCACCGAAAAATGCCTTCGCAAGCAGGATGCAAAATCCTTATAATCGTTCCTATCCTGCTCGGGATGAAGCCACTGAAACATGAAGGAGCCCTTATCAGAGCAGCAATGGTGTTGCTTATGCGCCATTTCAATAATTACTAAATGCACTCTGTACTGATGTTGCTATTTATATCATTACGCTAACCATATTGTTTGAATCTATCGTAATTACACTTTGATGTATTGTGCAGACGACTGCCTGTAGAATTTGGGTTGTAGCTGAGCCAAAGCTCATATCAAGTTTCAGCGTGCCCACCTTCCTTGGGGATAGGGAGTTTGTGTTATTGTTACCCGGATATTGGAATCCAAAGATGAAGTTTCCCTGCTGAAACTCGGTGGGGGTCAGGAATACCTGTCCACTTTGGGAAGATATAATATCATGCAGCATTCTATAAGCCAACATGAACATGCTATCGTTAGGATTGATATGTATTTTCTGAAACAGAGCGGAATCGTCATCCACACGGGCCACCATATCGGAAATGTTGTGATGCTGAAAGTTGAAGCAAGATCTATTTGCTACCCCATTGACCGCTTTTGCTGTTGATATACCGACCAACATTAGCGTAGGTAATGACTCGGTTGAGATTGCCTCCGACGAATAGGTCAATAGACCAGATCCTATCGTAAAGCTTTTAATTCCAATGTATTTCGTTGGGTAAAATAGCTTTGAAAATCTCTGATATTGTTGGAGAATGTTAGGATGAACGGTTACTCGCTTCACAAAAAATATGCTCTCATCGAGTACAAATTTGTAACCAAATGTAGTCTCACTCGATTCCATATAAAATTCGGGCCTGTTACGTCTAAGCTCCAATTTGATTGGCAGGTTGGGTGGTAGATATTTCTGTTGCAAAAATATACCATCGATTATTTTTGTACAGAACTCCACCTTCTTTGAACCCTCTGTGAACCTGGCTCGTGCCGTCCACTGAGCATTATTGGTGAACTCATCGGGGGCACCTTGGGGGTGCATGAACTCCGTGGTCAAATACGTCAGTCGTGCGTCTGAAGTAGAGCCGAACATTCGGTAAAAATAGCATTTGAAGGGGTGATGTGGAGATGAATTGCTGACAAGGCAGTCTCCCAAATATACATAAAGAGACTCATAAAGCGCATGCCCAGCCAAGTTACACAGAGCCACCCGGCTCTCTGCAGTTAGTGGGGTCCCATCAGCCTTTACAATTGATCCACTCTGATACAAATATGAATTAAATGGGTCAATAAAATGGCTATTGGATCCGCTATAAAAATGCATTATTGGAGCAGTTTCGTCTTTAACGCTAAAAGTTGAGTATATAGGTAAATATTCACTTGAAATTACGGAAATGTCCAAATCCGCGTTCTGTGTAAGTAACAGATTATTGCGCATGGATTCCTGACATTGTTCAAAAAACTTTGATTCCATGTCTTTACTGTTTGAATTTCTTTTTACAACTACCAGATTTCTTCTTTCTTCTACCACCAACCATGGGTTTTTTATGCTTTCTAGTTGACCGCTTTTGATTCACTGATCGCTTCCGCCGCTTCCCACCCTTTTGAATTGGCCTTCCTCGTTTGCCCCCCGTTTGCCTCTTTTTGGATGGCCTTTTTCTCCGTCTTGTCCCCCCAATTTGAACATTTCGATTTTTTCTATATATCCGCCGTTTTCTAATTTTTCCAACTCCTCGGATTGAGGAAATTGGGACGGTATAATTAGGATCATTCACAATTAATCCACTACCGGTTTGCTCATTTGCTTCCATTTTTTTTAATGTACAGTAATTTTTAAAACACTTTACTTTCCTACTCATTGAGGAAGAAAACTTAAAGTGACAATAGTTGGATGTAAATCGGTTATCACTTCTTCACCAGATTCTGATTTTAGACTAATTGTAATATGATAAAGTTCGTCAGTATTTAATTCCAAATATACAGGATAGTCAAACCTCATGGAGACGACATTATTATCTGCAGGATTGTCAATTATTTGCAAATATGGAATCGATTTGGTTCCCACCTGTTGCGGATCAATGATATCGGATATTATAAAAATCTTATTTAGCGGTCTGCTTGCCAATTGCGCATGTCTTGCAACCTCAGTTTCGTCAATTTCCTCAATTGGCGGAGGAAAAAATGTACTTGGCAAAAACAAAATATTGTTTCGATCAGTCATTTGGAACGATGGTGATGCCCCAAAATATTTATTCAGTTTCTTTGAAAATTGAAATGTATAAAAATCTTCATATATTTTTAAATGTAAGATTTCATCCTGCAATCCAATGCCAATTTCCAACCCTGCAGAATCAAATGCCTGCTCAATGGCATCGATTACGTCACCTAAATTATCTGACTTTGGCTGTGGAATTGAGACATGTTTTTTGCTTGTGCCCATTAGTATTATTGGAATAATTTCACCAATTTCAAACTCTGCAACGAAATCATTTTCATTTAAAATTTCCGAAGCTGTATATTTTCCTGGTTTAAATTTGCATGTACTGCCAAATCCAAGAATCTTCGATAACTTTTCAGGGATGACAACATCAAATCCTGGGGCAAGTTTGTCATTGTACCGCAATTCTATAAATACACCCTTTTCTTCGTTATTGATGACTAGCGAGAATTCTGCACTATCATTGGCACAAACAGAATTAATTTCATCAATTAGAGGAAGAATTGAAGTAAATTTATTTTCTACATTAATTATGATATCAGAGTAATGTGTAATGGTAATTTCTTCCTCTTTTTTGGATGTATCGAAAAAATCTGATTTCGCCGGCGAGTCGTCTTGCGTGACCGGGATAGAATTATTATTTGAATCAGTCGCCCCCGCGACCTCAATCTTTCGCTGAAATGTTAAGTTTAAAAGGGCAACCTTGTAGGAACCGATTAGTGGGCGTAACAATGTTGACCTGAAATAACTTCCTCTATTTTTTGGGTAGCACTCAAAATCCGCGTTACTTGAGATTGTTACTAGTCTACCGTTTTCACCAAACATATTATATGTTGTTCTCTACTTTCTGGATTTCAGAACTATAGTAAGAGCCAGCAACATCATTAGACTCAAGGTCCCGTAATTTGTAAAAATATATTCCCATGCTTTTTCTGATTTCCTTAATTTTAAATAGTTCACTGCTAAAAGACTGCTTGCTAGACTTGGTAAATAGGTTACGAAACCTAGCTATCCTAACTGTATCACCTACGGCTAAATTATTTCTCTGTGGCTTTACTTTAATGTGTTTTTCATACGCATTGAACCATGCAATATCCTGTGTTTTACTGTTGACCGAATTTGGAGCCATGCGAATTGCATAGTTGTACGACGTATTGTAGGAAGCTTCCAATTGCGGTAATATTGTAACATATTTCTTTGTCTTGTAGGCTGTCATATACCGTTCTATTCGGGATCGGAGTATTCTAACCCTCGATTCCGCAGGGGAAGCCTTCCGTAAAGTATTAACAGAGTATCGCCGAATACCTAGCGATTTTAAATATCTATCTGTTTCTGCCTTAAATTCAGTTCCATCGTCTGTTAGAAGCGTTCGCAGTGGATGCTTATAGCGGCCAAATATACGCTTGAATCCCTCGGCCACCGTCTTTGCCTTTTTATTTTTTAAAGGCTCAAAATAAGTTTGACGGCTAAATAAATCATTAAAAATGAGCACAAATTTATAGCCATTATTGTATCGACTTAATGAGGATAAATCTGCCAAATCAGCAGCACCACTACCCTTGGAGCTGGCAAGGATTACACGGGTCTTGTGTCTCAATTTTGATGGGAAATGAAGACTGTAGCTATCCGTTCCAGAGAGAATGCGGCGCACGGATTTTATATTTTTCAATTTTCTGTTTTTTGCAAAACTCGACGCCCCCGCAAATGCTCCTGGATTACTGGGATTTTGATATGCGCGTACGATGTATCGTGGGTCCATATTTGAAGTGTCCCCTCGGAGAAATACGTAATTCATATGACGACATATATTTAATATGACAGCACCTCTGACAAAGCCAGCCACAGCGAACTAACACCATTGAGTGGAAAATGTCAATGGAATTACACTTCATATGACTCCAACTTGTTCTGCAATTCTCACACTCAATTATTGTCACATAGTTGGGAAATTCCCTGCAGAATGCACACACGCAGTTTTTGACAATTTGGTCCCGCCCCTTGATTGCTCTTCCATCGACATTTCTTACTTTCATTTGTTTGCACTCTGTGCACATTTCTATGCACGCAACGCGCTGTATTTGATGCAAATTATCAATTCTTTTCACCTTCACCCACACCGTATTTTTTTCACATAATCTGCATATTGCCAATCTTGGTGAATTACTTCCGTCATTTGTATACATGCAGAATGAGCACATGCATTTGTAGGGATGATCAAAATCCATTTGGACTATTTTTTCTTAAATCCTTCTTGCGAATGAAGGACTTTTGCAAAACAATCGAGGCAAATATAGCCTCGATCGTGTTCTCTGCCGTGTCTGCTATTCTGAATGCGTGTATAGGGTTTCATTATAGTTGCTTTGCAATACCAACATAAAATGGGAGCAGCACTTTTTTTGCAACAATCCCGACACGAGCAACTATACTTGGCTTGTTCCGCCAATGTCAACGATTTTTTAGTGCAACTATTTTGCAATATTCCCCAACAATTTTCGCATCGATATCCGTCCATGGTAGTACAAATATCACCAATAATTTCCTTTCTTTTCAAAAAGCTCATGTGTGATATGCTCCCACATTGAATACATTTACAATATAAACCTAAGCATTTATTTTTCCCCAAACACAAGACGCAAAGACACCCATTAGGGGAAATCCAATTTGGCAAATTTGTAGGAATTTTGCATTGATTATTCATAATGATAATGTGACTGTTCCGTAATCAATATTTGAATGAACCCTAGACGTCCCACATGCAACACATTTGTAACCAAATAGTTCCTTTTGTGTACATTGGTAAAGGTCTACTATCCGTACAACACTAGTCTCTTCCAGACATTTACTGCATTTTGTCAGCGTAGATTTATTTCCTCCCTTACATGACATGCATGTGCACTTGTAAAATTGTGCTTCGATTAGGGAAACTTTTGATTCTTCCTTTTTCATCGCCAGAATATCAAGGCAAGAAGGGCACTGGAAACCACAAATTATAGTCTTTTGCATCCCTGTAATCTTAATTCGCTTTATCCTTATAAAATAATCGCTTTTGTTGCAATTCATGCATCGAAGATACATTACTAATTTGCATCTATTTGAACGGCAAAAAGTGCAGTTACATCTATGGAACTTTCCTTCGCTGGCACTCATCTTCAAATCTAATCCACTTTTTGCGTAATTTATTCTGTGGCAACTGTTCCGAGGGAACCTCTGAGCGTAAAGAATCTTGTGATTTCACTGCCCAATTATGTTTTTTGAAAATATGTTCAGGAATATATTTAAGAATTTCCTCATATAATGCAATTGGTAGAATTTTGTACGTTGTGTTCATTCTGCTGCAAGTTCAATTAGCTTCCAAATAACGTGGGACAGAATGGTAACTAAAAATGGATGAAATTTAAGGCATATATTTTTAATATACTTGACCGAAAGTCGTTTTCTTGATTCAATTGGCTTGAATGGAGCCAATTGCTTTTTAAGTAGTATAGTTTCTCTGGGTGGTAAAATGTTTCTGACGTTGAAAATTATTTCGAAAAGACACTTGATGTTCTCCTCTGTAGCAGTTTTTATAATTTTTTTCCGGTCCGCTACACTTTTTGAATTTACTAGTGTACATAAAAAATCTTTATTTTCCGTGACCCTATTCATGATTAAAATCAGGGTAATATACCTCAGTTTCTGGAGATGGGAATAGAGTATTCCTCACATAGGCAAATTTGTTTGAAGAATGAAAGTTTATTATGCAGGGTGAGTAATTTTTACTTGTACATTTTTGAAAGCACTTTGTTAGGAATTTGGCCTGGTAGGGGAACGATTGTCTACCTAGAGTAATTAGGGCGCTGAGGTCTCTAATGCGGAAAAAGAAGACATAGGTTGCCTGCATCATACATGTCCTTAGTTTGGGGACATTCCATGAATGTAGGACCAAGACAAGTGTTAGTTTAAGGTGGTTGGTAGCCATTAGAAACAGGTATTCCAACTCCTTTAACCCCTCACCCGATGATAATCGAATTTGCGCATCATCGATTATCAACAGAGTCTGTTTCGTTTCATCTAGATGCTGTCGTAAGTTGTCCAAAGAGTCTATGAAATCAATGTTGTCGATATTCTCTTTACATTTTTTAAATCGTTCCTGGAAAACGGTATAAACGTAGACAAATTTTTCCGGTGGAATAGTGTAGACATCATGTGCACGGTTTATGAAATTATTGATGATATATGTACTTTTTCCGGACGATGACCCACCAACGACAATTGTGGATGAATTTGAGTCGAGCTTGAACTGGATCGAATCCATATTAATTATGATAAAGTAATACTTTCCATTGAAGAGCTCATTTGATATTGACTAAGTTTTTTTATATTTGCATGCGATATATGAACGAACTTGAAGAAAATAATTTTATTTTTAGTCCAGTTCATTTGCGATAAAATATGATTTCATATCGACATGTTGAATTAATAATTATGGAATAAATTATCATGCAATATATGTACGAATTTTTGGTAAAGTTAAATTGGAGATTTGATTTTATTAAATGGAAAAATTTGATGGAAACTTTAGGTTGACAAAAATATTTTATATAGTATACAATATTTGATATAAGATTAATGTTTATAGTGTGAGGGTTACTTCAGCCGCCAAAGTCCGATTCGTCAGAAGAAGTTAATGGCGAGTCACTATCGTAATAGTAACTCCCGTCCACAGTTGGATATTTCAGCGCAGGTTTGATTTCAGCAAGCCTCTTCTTGTCTTCTTCTGCCATTCCATCGGTCCAGTCGCACAATTTGAGGGCACACGCTTCTTCCAAGTCATTCAATGAGGGCACCGAGGATTCGACCGGATCGAGGAAGGCCACTACTAAAAATGACTGAGGAGACTTTGATATCAATTCCTCAATCTTTGTTGGGAGCTTCAGAATTAATGATAGAAGGCTGTTAATGTTGCAAATTAATTCCAGGTTGCTCTGGCCATTGGGTGAGATGCTCATGGTCATGGCGACTTCATCGCCCCAAAGATGGATCAAGGCCAGGAATGTTGTTGTAATATATACAGACATTATATCAAATGTCTCAGCTACACTTAAATGTTTCTTCAGGGAACAACCGTCTATAATTTCCTTAGTCAGGTCTATGAAACTTGTAAGTTGGGTCTTGCAAGTGGCCACTATATGTCCCCAACTATTTTTGTTGGATGTGCGAAGAACTGGCAGCCCTTCCATTTTGAGCAAAGTATTTTCAAAATGGTTCATTGCTTGCTTAATCTCCATTGGGCAAGCGCAATTGAAGATAAATCGTGCAGTCAAATTGAAAGAGACCAGAGTGGCCGCTACACGAAACAAACTGCGTAAATCTCTTGAAAATTCCATCTTTCCCGAAAATATTTTGAATTGCAACAGAATCCAATGTTCTATCAGTAATAAGACTTGATTGTGAATGAATAGAACTTGTAGCTTTAATTCCATTTATATAGCAGCTCCTTCCGCCGAAACATACATTCCCTCATGTGGAATATTGTCACGGAAGGCTAAGCTCGCTTCGGAATCTAAAATCGGAGTAGTTTCGATGGGAATCCATAAATAGTCTGCATGTTTTACTGGCCAATGCCGTTGTTGAAGCATTACATCGACGATATTCCTGTTATGAACCCTTGCACTGTTCAATTTTTTAGCCCAATTATGATTTAAGACAGTTTTGAGGTCATGGGTAGAGATTTCCCCTTTTGCCATACCCCAAAGTGTAGTATATAGGGATATGGCTGAGGGATTACACATTTTGTGTGTGCATTTTAATGTTTGGGGCTCACTCGTTTCCTTATTGAAGAGATAACCTCCAAGTTGATCCTTGCGAAGCGTGAAAAATGAGCAATCTGGTTTTTTTGAGGCAAACGTCTCCACAATCTCGGGAATATCTAAGTAATTTGGTCTTCCAACCTGATCTGGGCAAAGCCAATGCTTTGGCCGTAACTAATTAATAGTCTCTGGGGTGAGTTTCCCGTTCCTGACCTGTTTTAATAGAAACAGTTCCAGCTCGCTATGTGCTTGGCATTGCCCGTGGCTACAGTAGACGATCGTATATAGGAGCTGGTCACAGAAACTTATGTAATTTGATGAATCAGTGCTCGTCCATGGCATGTATATTAATTTATACCCTGAGCAGAAATCCCGACGTTTGCTTTGGTCTATTGATTCCAACACTGCTCTATGTCGAGCAATCACTTCTTTACCGTATAAAGCCATAATTGAATATGCGAGTTAACATTGAAATAACTGCTTTTATATTACGCACTATATTATGTTCAGTGAAATATTGGCATGATTTAGTACGAAACTATCGCTCAAGTTGCAAGCAACAAGTATGAATCCCAATACACCTTTAGACAAAAATACATATTTCCGCTATGAGCGTCATGTAAGTAAGAATCTACGGATAAGAAATTATTGTTTTCACTAATTATTGTACGATTTAATATTGGGAACTATTTTTACAGATGTACTGCAAATTCCCTGGATGTGATTTTCACAGTTACCATACAAGAGAGTTCGAAAGACACATCTCCGCCCACGAATGTTCGCTGTGTGGATGCTATGTGTCGCGAGTCGATGAGCATGTGTGCCAGCTCGAAGAGCAGCAAGTTGGAGGCGCATCTCGTCACACTCAAATTCCATTCCAACCTTCAAACCTTAACACTGAACTGTTCAAACTAATTAAAGTTGTGCACAATGGCACACTTACGGTATTTGAGCATAAATACGACGAACATATTATCACAATTGCTGATGCGTTCCGTTCTAGTTACGACGATCTCACTTCTCTGCTCAGACAATATCTGGATTACTTCAAGACAATACAGTTTCAGATTGTATTATCATGTCAGCTTTTACAGTTAAATGAGCAAAAAGTTAAAACCCGTTTTTTGAGATCGCCCTATATTCGTACTCTTCATCCTAATTTTATTTCGGATGGAGTTAACTACGCAGAGAACTTTATTTACAGTTTCTGGGAAGCATTTGCAGAAGGAGATTCAGGTCATGTGCTTCAGCAAGTACATTACATGCAAGCGAATATATTGCAATATCAACCTATTAAGCCAAAGGGGTTCATTGAATTGCCGCAGGAAATCAGTAAAAGATCGGGTGTTCTGTCCATCGACTCCCGACCAATAAATGACTTACACTCACCGGGCTGTTTCATTTGCTCAGTTCTGCATAGCATTTTCAGAAATGAAATTAGGTTACCAAGTGAACCGGGAAAGATGTATGATGAGTTAAGTAAATCCCAAAAGAAAACATTAAAAAGATTAATGGAAAATGGGACCACTTACATTCCTATTATATCAAAGATTAAGAAAAATGGGTCAATGGATCTTGACGGATTTCTGGGGGAGGTTGCGGTCTCCGAAATTCCTTCGTTTGAAAAGAAAAACGATATATCTATCAACGTTTACAAATGTGAGGGAAAGCATATATATCCTATTTATATTGGCAAAGAAAGCCATCCAAGGCATGTTCATTTGTTATTGCTGGAGAAATTTGATACATCCTATCCTGTCAGGAATGTAATCGAAAGTCATTATGCATGCATTTATGATATTGGGCGATTTTTGCGAAGAGGAAGTTCTAGTCCCCAACGAATATGCAGGTGGTGTTTGAAAAGCCATCCTTACAGCTTTGATGAGCATGTGAAATCATGCAGATTCATGTTCGAGATGAATCTAAAGTTTGTCGGCAATGAAACGCCAAACTATAAGTTTCGTAACTTGTCGTCAAGGCTACCGCTGCCATATTACATATTTTATGACATTCAAACCAGAGAAGTTAAATCGGTACAGGAGCCGGATGCCAGCAAGCTATATTATACCAATTTGGAGGGAAATCTCGAAGCGTCAGGCTACTCACTAGCATTAATATCACGAGATGGAATCCTATTTGACATGGATTATGATGGGGAATTGCCTATGGAACATTTTATAACGACGTTACTGTTCATTGCCACGGAATGTGCGAGAGAAATCAGACAGCCCAACAGACCATATCAACCAAGTAAACGTGATTGGAGGGCGTTTCACATGTCCAAAGTGTGCGTCTACTGTGATCTACCATACGATGATGCGAAAAGAAAAAAGGTTTTGCACCATTATCGGGAGCAACCTGAATACTGCGAAACGATTTGTGCTATATGCAACTTAAGCATTATCAAAAAACGAGTCGTCGTGGCCGTGTCCTTTAATGGAGCCAAACATCACCACCCATTTATTATTAAATCATTGTCTGCAGAATTTATTGACAGTGTTGATATTATTCCCAAAACGCAGGAAAATATTTTGGCAATATTTATGAACAAGATAATAAAGTGTGTAGACTTTAAATATTTCCAGGACGAGTCGTTTATGGACCTCGTTAGTTCACTTGCCGACTCAAATCAGGGGAAAAACTTTTCCCATTTTAAGCTAACCAAGCAACGATGCAGCAATTTGGAGGAATTGGAACTTATTGTGAAATATATTCCCCATATCACACACATTAGTGCAAGCAACGACGAGACAAGTATGGAAAAATCATGGTTTTTAAACAAAATAACGAATGAATCGTTGTCGGACAGTTGCCTCTCTGACACAAAATGTCTTTACGATATGCTACGCTGTGGTTCGGCAAAAGAGTTTAAAAAAATGTGTCTAAAATTTCACGTTTTACTACTGGCTGACATCTATATCAACTTTAGCAATTATTGCATGAGATATTTTGGGCTAAGCATATCCCATTACATTAGTTTGGCCAGTTATATCTACGACTGCGGCATGTTCCAATCCAATGCAGGATGGGAATATATTAAATGCCCAGATATGGTAAAGCTTATAGATTTGGGAGTTCGTGGCGGTCAAAGTTTTCTATGTAGCAATCAGGAAGTTGCGGAAAATAATTTGGTTGGAGGACATTTATCTGGACCACAAACATACATCATCGACACAGATGTAACGGGCTGCTATGCCCTTGCATTATCTAAACCTCTACCGTATAGAAATTATAGATTCCTATCCGAATCCGAAATAAGCAAATTTAATCTTCATTCAGTAGACTGTCCGGGTAACATTTCTCATCTTCTTTGTGTAGATTTAATCTATCCAGAAGACGCGCAATTAAAGACAATGGACTTTCCCTTGTGTCCGGAGAAATTAATGTTAAAACCTGAAGATCTGTCTGCATATCAGCGATATATATTGAGTAGTAACAATCAATCATTGGTCGAAAGTTACAGGTTAATTAGTTCACATGGCAGCAAAAAATGCTATGTTGTAATTGCACCTCTTCTGAGATTTTACTTAAAAATGGGGATGATCATCGAAAAGATTCACTCCATTCTCGAGTTTGAGATGAAGGATTATTTACGTGAGTTTGTCAAACGAAATATGAATTTAAGAAAAAATTGCGATAACGTTCTTCAGAGGAGACTACTTAAATCCTCATGTAACATGTTAGTGGGCAAGCTATGTCCCAATTTGAATAATATACAAAATATAAAGGTTTGTCTGTCAAGAAATGATATGATATATCAAACCAGTTTGAGTACATTTAAAGATATTACAATTATATCTCCAAAACTGGCCCTCATTCATCACAAGAAGGCTAAAGTTATATACAAATTTCCAACAATTCAATATCAATGGATTCTGGACAATTCAAAATTGCACATTTATTCATTATACTATGACAATCTAAAGCGAGTTTTTGGTGAAAGGCTGCGACTAATTTGCCACAACACTGACTCATTTCTTATCCATGTAACGCAAAATGAAAATGAACTTATGGATAACCTGGATAAGTTAAAGTACATATTAGACCGTTCCGGACTAGGATCCAATCATCCGTTTTACTCGGAACGGAATAAAGGGGAAATGGGGATGTTACGTATATTAGACATGAACATAAAAACATTTTATGGTCTAAAGGCAAAAAGTTATTGCCTCGTGTATAATTGCACATGCTCAGCCAAAAATGATATTTGTGAAAAATGTTGCAGCAAAGTTGCAGCAACTATCCCCGGCCATGCAATGAAAAATATTCATGTTCGTGATTACCTAAGTGTACTACAAAATACTACTTCGATTCCAACACTCTACAACCAATTAATATGCAAAGAACTGGAATTGGCGAGATATTCTTGTCAAAGAATTGGGCTATCCCTCCTGGACTTGTCTCGATACTTTTTCAA
>JAQIXQ010000332.1:0-34247 GCA_034700485.1 Pseudosinella alba | reverse complement strand
AAGCAAAAAAAGCAAATTTTTGTGTCGAAAAAGCAAAAATTTAACTTAAAAAAAAGCAAATATTTGTCATCTATAATCATCATCATCATCCCATATATATCCCCGCTACAGATTTACATGGCATCACTGATACTTCCAATCTAACAGTCTACCTACAACCTACCTTCGCTTAAAGCTTAAATCACCCAATTCCCGGAGAAAGAAAAAATCTGGTCCTGGTTTCTAACCTTCTGGCTCCTTTTCTTTCATGGTTCCGCCATACAACTGTATCAATTGAATTTCACATTTTCAGCTTTAGTCTCCCTTCCCATACGTAATATATATTAAATATATGCATGCATTCATCTTTCCTCCAAAGAGATTACCATATATCCTAGTCGTCACTTCCCTTCTTAGAAAATGTTAAATGGACAACAAAGTCCATGCCAGGAATGTTTTACTCTTTTCCTCTCCTTCCACCATTGTATTATTTATAAGGGAGAAGAAGCATTTGGCAAAACAGCGAATAGTGGATGAAGCAGGGAACTACATTATAATAGCTTTTGTAAGTCAAATGATGATGATAACTATTCAACTGTGTGGGATAGGTATATCCGATGTTTTTGCCCTTGGTTTATGCATGACTTGATTTGACTTACCCGGTTGGCTGATTATTTTCTTACGATTAGACAGCAGGTTTCCCTTCCACCCAACAGTAAAACGTCTTAACCTTAGTCTAATCTAAGAGCTTCTAGTTAAAAGCTAGCCAAACGTGGACATGACTTGTCTCGTTACTTGTTATCATCCGCTTTCTCCACTTGAGCCATTGAGTCATTAAATATCTAAAATGAAACTAGTTTGGCAAGGCAAGCGCGGTGGTACGAAAATTATCTAAATAGTTAAACCTTGGATCCTCAGCATTGCTCAATTGAAAGCTCAGTCTCGTTTTGTACTTAACACCTCATCATTTATACATATTTCTAATTAGGCATAAAGAGGAATGATGCTGATGATGATGTACTTGAACTAGCTGGTCACATTTGTACAGTTTATTGCATTCCACTCCAAGCTTTACAGGAGAAAGTTTTGATTTTGAATATCAAGTGTGCTCGGATTTAAAGTGCACTAAATCATCTAGAAACTATATTTAGAGGCTGCTGGGATGCTCCGACAACTGAGCCATATAGCTCTCTCTCTCACGTACTAATAATACTTAACATTCCCCACTACTGAAAATATTTACTTCGTCATATTACCATTTATCATGAATGAGTTCATTTTACTCTCCTGATGATCTCCTACTTTTTGTACGAGGATGGAGGAGAGAGCTGGATTTTCGCTGGATGGATATAAATTTAAGCTAAAAGAGGAAGGACATGCATTAGAGGATGCTCTTATCTGTACATACATTCATTTCCACGGTTTGGCCATAGCCATAGCCCACACTACTACAGCCACTACTTAAGAGCTGCTGAGCTCCGAGAGAGAGTTTTTGCTTTTCTTTCGCCATGTAACAATAACTGGGGATGAGGCTTGTGATAAAAACTAAAGTATCTTAAGAGAATGGAGAAATTCGATGACGAAACTCATAATTCTTTCTGACACTTTTCCACCAGTCGTAAATTATTTTGAAATGTATAACAAGTTTTCCTCCCTCTGTCTCACTCTTCTATAGAAATTGTCTATCTGTACAAAACATATCTAGATATACTTGTAAGTAGGGATGTATATAGGGATGTGACAGATAAAAGTAAACGTTAGGCTTTCCTCCGAATGTGCCTCCACAACTGATTGTGAGTTATCTTAAAAACTTCAGTTCAGTTGGTAGGTACCTATGCAAGTATGCAAGAGTACCTGTAATATTGCTTTCTCTATATTTGATAAATAGCTCATTTAGCAGCCAAAACTATCTTCATTATAGAGCATCTGGATTATTGTTTATTTTTTCGTGACATTAAAAATTTCAAAAGGCACAAAAAGTATCATTTTTAGTGAAAGTTTTACATGATTTTACTTAAACTGATCTGAAAAATAATCAGCATTTTTTTCTCATCGTTTCATTGTAAATTTTTATTTCAAACTTATTTTCTTACAAGTACTCCTTAGCATGGCGTGTGTGCCAAGCTTCATGATGACGATGATGTTTGCATGCAATTTTCCAAACCAAATACACTCCTTCCTCCTTGATGGGGATACAAGAGGCCCCTTCTCTCTGCCAAAAGCTGTCAGATCACATTACAAGTTTTCATGTATATTTATGCATGGCTTCCACATTTCCATTTAAAAAGGGTAAAGTTTGTCCCAACCTGTTCGTTCCATCCTCGCACATAAATACATATCATATCCTTGAATTACTCTTCCAACTTCCAACTCCCAACTGCATGCATGCATTCCATACCAGGAAGAAAGTGAAGGAGGAAGAAGAGGAACAACTCCAATATAACAATATTGTTTGCATCAGCATCCTCCTCTCCGATATTATTGCTTTGGCTTGTGTATCTCGGGTGTGGTGTGGTTTGGTGTGCATAGAACTCAACGAAAAACAAAAGCCCATTTTCGACGTCCATTCCATACAAAGCATAATAAACACATGCATAGATTATTCCAAACATATTGTACACATGTAACATTGTTTGCTCATTGTTGTTATTGCTATTATTACATATTCACATTACCTTCCAGTTTGTCTACGGGAAAGAGGGAACATACCATTCCTATCATCTTCTTGTTGTTGTCATCATCATAATGCATTATTTCATGGCTGAGGGAGCATGAAAAAGCTTATTCCTGGAAATCACTGGAACATCAGCCATTCCATCATGATATGTATATTTATATTTTATAGTTGCATCCACCCAAAAATATGTAAATACATTGGAATAAGTTTGCACACTGAATGACTGTACATGAAGAAACTACACAAAAAAATGTTTTCAACCCCTCAAGAGAGCTTGAGCGAAAGAAAAGAAAAACGATACAGCAGCAAACTTTACCCTTCCCCGTTGTTCTTTCATATTTTTTTTATCTCATTTTATCTTCCGCATATATAAGTACATATAACTCCTCGTGATGATAAGGAGTGCCGGTGGAGTTACAGAGTTGAAAAGGAAAGTCATTCCTTCTCCCTTCCCCATTGTTTCTCTCCTCCTCTCGCTCCTGTTGGGGTAGTGGCAGTGGCAATGAAAAAATAAGAAGATGATACTTTGGACCAGACAACAATTTTATTGTTACTTTCTCCACCAAACTATATCTAAGTAAGTTAGTTGTACGCAAGCAAAGTTGCTTTTTTACTCGCTGGTACTTTCTCCCAGCACATTCTACAACTTTGGTTTCCTCCAGACCAGGACAAGGCAAGCAAGAAACAAGCAGGATCGTTTCTTGGTGAGGAGATCAAAGTGTATTCTCCATCCTTCCGTAAACCTTTTGGTTTGGTTGTTGGGCTACGCGAATGGGTTGCTCATGTCGCATTGTGTTAAGCCCATGCATGTTCCATTCTTTAACAATTTGATACAATTTTTTTCTCGGAAGAGGAAAAAAGAGAAAGTAGAAAAATGAAATGGAGCTGCAGAGCATGCATTGCTGAAATACATGGAGTGTTTGTATGCATGATCAAGTTATAAATCCTCATGAGCATTATGCAAAACCATTAGATTACACCAATGCCGTTGTGCATCCCTGATATGCAGGGGGATGCGGGATGGTGGGGGGTCACTAACAAGTTCTAGACATATCACCATTAAGGTCAAAATTTATAATATTCGTTAGCCCCGCCGACACAACCTGCTTTCTCCTCTCCCTCCCTCCGCTCCCTGTTCTATGATTATACTTATGTATGTAGGTACTAGGTACACACGTTTATACGCAATCAGCAAAAGTGAGCAAAGTAAGTAATTGAGTGGAGCCCCCAACTTTTGTTTTCCTCATAATGCAATGTTATTATTGCGACCCGTGCTTATTTTGAGTTGATGATTCCATTCTAAGTTGGAAGCTTTTTTAAAGTGGAGGAGAAAACAAGGAATTTTTCACCAGTTTGTTTAGTGAGCATCATCATCATCATCATCTTCATTGCAATGCACTTTTCGGAACTCGTGGCTGAAATTACATTACATAACTGGAATAACTTGGGGGGAGAAAGCCACCCTTTTGTTCCTGCACTTTTATAAAAGGACACGTCATATAAATTTATTATGCCAGGCTTCTTTTCAAAATTGTAGGAGAATGCCAGAGAGTTGCTCTTGTAAAATAAAAGAAAATTAGTTTAATACAGAATAACAGCTTCTGTGTCTAACATAAGTAAAGTAAGTAAGTCTACTCCGGGCTTGTTGTACAAGTATGCATACCGACCTGGGTGTCCACGTCCATTCCATACTTTCGTACTTTCTCCTTCCCCCACCCTATATGCTAATTTAATGATGGTTATTAGCATGATGATGACCTCAGATATGGAAGGAGTGTTTTTTTTGTGAGCGCTCTTCCCTCCCTCCACAGTTTCCAGTTCTTGCTGATAATGGGAACAATAAGAGAGGTGCAAGGGCATGTATATCTTTAAAAAATTAAACTGGGAGGCCAACACACCCAAGCACTTTAATACTCGAAGAGCAAGCAGAAAGAGTGGCTGTTTAATAAGTGGCTAAATATATAAACGTAAATATATAATATGCTCTCTGGCCTAGTCCATTCCTGGCGAATCATTTTGATGCTCCACTGCAGTCTTGGGAGTGTCAAAGAAGAAGAGAAAGAGAGAGAGAAAAAACTTCTCTTTCGTTTCCTTTTTTTCCCTTTCTTCTGGCCCTTTACTTATTTCTGATTCTGATTTTGGTGATGTAATCTAAAAATGCTTCAAACTTACACCCGATAAAACTTTTAAAAACATAAACTCGTCCAAACTATACTTTTCTTTTTTTGGCATTTCACTTTATTATTTCAAAGACGTAACCGATGGCTTTTCCCTTTTTTCGGAATGAAATAGGTAGGGGTAGGAGGACAGCGGAGGAATACTTTCTCCAAAATTCTTTCTTATAAACGAAATTCTTTTTTGAGGAGGAAATAAGGACATTTTGTTCACTAAATTTAACTTAGACTAGCTTTGCTCGTTGAGGGAGTTTAAAATGATATAGAATCGTCATTGACATATGTACATTCACAGACTATATTAGTGCGGTTGTATGCACTACTCATTAAGCTCAAATGTCATAATATGTAGAGGGGCGTAGTTAATGTCCTTTAAATGACTAAAAATGCAGAGACCCTTTTATACCCTGTCCACAAGCCACAAACTGTAGCCAAGGCAATTGCATGTTTGCAAATGTTTGTAAGATTCTTTTGGTTTGGCCAGCCTTCTACATTGTCTCAAGGACTCATTTTCATTCACTCATTGGTTTACGTCATTGTTAAGGAATGTGGGGAGAACCGACGGACGGAGAAAAAAAGAAATATAATGGGATGATACAACAATGCTAAAGTAGGCCCACCGGAAAAGCAATGATCGTAAATGTACTATTTGCTATTTGGGAAGTTGCAAAACTGTATTGTCCTTTCCATATAACTGACTTATTCTATCCGCAATAAACAGCCATGCATTAAAATAGACGGCTGGAGGGCGCATGCATCATCAATAAAAATTTAAACTTGCAAGAGCAAGACTTCATGAGCCTCTTTTTAAGCTAATCCTAAAAGCAAGTCGTTTCTCCATTCTTCAAAAATGAAAGGAGGGAAAAAACTGAACAATGCCATTTCATTACTTGCCGTCACAATTTTGAACAGAGGAGCAAAACCCAGACCAGCTCAATCCCTGGATTAATTACTCTAAGGAAATTGAAGTCGATCGTTTCAATAAGCTTAATATGCTTTTTTTCTCCCTCTCCTCCTCCCACAAGCCGTAAAATCGCTTGAAGAGTGAAGAAATAAAGAAATCTAAATTAAAAGACTCAATACACTTACACTGATCACTTCCTCTCTCCCCATTCCTCCGTTGACATCCTCTCACCAGCCCCTCCATCAGTTTCATTTCATTACGCTTTCAAATGATATTGCGGGGCAGTCATGCAACAACGGTTTTTCAAAAGCTACATGGGTGGGACCGGGAGCCAAATAGAATTGTTGGGGATGGGGATTTTAAGGAGAGGGAAAAAGGAGCCACAAGAGAGAGAGAGAAGCAAATATAGCTCTTAGATAATGAGTATAATGATGATGATGCCACCAATGAGATATGAGCATCATTTGCCTTTCTCATTTCCCCGTCTTTTCTCTCTGATAGCTGTTGTTAGGGAAGACTTATTCCTTCCAAAGAGAGGGAGAAAGGAGAAGAAAAAAAATGACAAGGGAGCGAAGGGAGAGAAGGGAAAAAAGGATGATGAAATTAGAGAAACAATGGGTTTGTCCTTTCTCCAGCCGTAACCATTATTCTCAATGTGCCTTTTCTTGGACTAACTAGAGAGAAACAAATTCGTTGTCGTTGTCGTCCTCGTCGTCCGGAGAAAATGTGAAAGAAAAAAGGAAATCAGAAACTCCTTCTCAGCAAACAAGTTAATTCAACCAGTGTTGTCACACTAGTTTGTAGATGGTATCATGAGAGGGAGAAAGGAGAGAGAGAGAAGGATCCTTTTTGTTCTGCATGTAGTCATCTAGTCCCTGTGTTGGACTAAGTAGTAGGACCCTCAAACAAAATATTTGCACACACAACCAGACAAACACAACAGTTTGGAATATGTACATGGACCATATATTAGGTAGGCTTATATTTAAAAGGATATTATATGCCATGAACAAATATACACGCAACGCACATGATAAGTATTACATAACATTAATAGGACTGGGTTTCTCGCATGACAGCCTGTCACATGTAGTACATTTTTTTGAGGAGATAAACACCAGCAACAGCCACTTTCTCCCTGAGTTGCTGGATGGAATGGAAATATGATTTTCGTAGGATTGCATTGTCACGACAAATTTTTGATAGAGATGAGATGATGAGATAAGGGGCAGGGACGTTTAAAAAAACAAGCCCAACCATCTCATAGAAAATAGATCTAAAACTGCATTAATAAGATGTGTACAAATGTTCGGATGGATGATCCAGTGAAATGTTGATATGGATAAATAAGATGATTCCCCCCGTCTTATTCCGTTGATGTGATTTCGATTTCGATTATGAAAGGGGATCCTTTTTCTTCTTGATATATTAATAGACGGAACGGAAAGATATTTATTTATAGCTTGGACTTGGAAGCCCTAGCATATCGTATGGAGGGGGATGGGATGGGATGAGAGAGAGTGATGAACAGATTCAGCAGTTTTCACGGTCGATGACTCGTTCAGTGTTCAATTTGGCCAATTGGCATCCTACCCAATTTGATTAAGATGATATACATTAAGATTGTATTATACTTTCCCTCCCCAATTGTTAAACTGATTAAAGGGGAAAGGCTGCTGGAGAAAGTACTCCAATATTATTATATTATATTATGCTATGCCAATGGCAATCCAGCAGCTTTATGCTGAACAAAAGGCAGTTGGTAGAGAATGGCAGGCAATTGTTCCTCCTATCCTCATAATCTCATCTTTATTTGATGAAAATGATGGGGATAACATTCAAATATAATTTTTCCATTTATTCAAAAGGAATTCCTAGAAATAAAGATAATTTGATTTGGGAAGGGAGAAGGGAGCGGAATCTTTGTAAGAATGGACAAAGGTAAGATTATTCATTATCTCAAAAATATCCAAATATCCCTTTCATTATGTTTACACTCCTTATGCACATCCTCCATGGCAATTGGCTGGTATGCCTCCAAGAACAAAATTCAATTTAATTTCATTTAATTCATCAAAAAGCTTGGAAAAGCAAGAACAGTGGAATTTTCTCCCCACACATAAGAAGCTTACGCAGCTAATTTAGTAATTGTTTGAAACTTTTCTTCAGAAAAAAATACAAACTGTACAAATTCATTTTTTCATCTTCTTTATCTCTTCTATCTAAACTAGCTCAATTGCTAAGCCACCGTTCCAGCCGGTTATAGTTGTATCATAACCCTATTGTGGGAAATAATTTCTCTTCATTTCCATCCTGCCTTGACTTATTTCTCAAGTTCCATATAATAATACACCTGAAACTTAACCCAACTACCTACCTACCCACCCAAACATAAACAAAAACCGATAGAGATTCATATAGAGATCACTGAGCAGAAATGAATTATATTGGCAGAGAAGTGAACGGAAGAAGGGGAAGACGAACAAGGAAAGAGAGGGAAAGGAACAGAGAGAGAGAAAAAAAACAATTTTTCTGACATTAACCTCCGACAATCGAACCATATACGTTTTGCTTTACTGACTCACCCAAATCCTCCCAGCTTGGTTTATACTCCTTCTCCATGTTCCTTTCGTGTATGTTTTTTTGTGGAACGAGAGGAGAACAACGGGAGAATTCTATCGCATCAACTATCTTCTCTTTTCTCTATTGCTATGCCCATACATATTTCCCTCTCATTTGTGTACAATGTTTGTATCCTCCTCATCCTCTCTTTCTCCCTCCTCTCATGTTGCAGAGAGGAAAGATATTATTACGCAAAAGGGAAAGTGTAAAGAAGCCGGGGAGAAATATAAAGTGTGGGGAGGAAGAAGAGGAGCAAAAACTGAATAACGCCATAATCATTATTGTATGCTCAAACAAGAAATATGTAATATTACTTACTTAAGCATACTATACTATTTTTCTCTTTCCTTTCTCTCCCTCTCTCGCTCTCTCGTCATAGCTTATGTATAACTGCTGAGTAAGCTCCTTAAGACAGCACAGCAGTAAAATGGGGGAAACGGGAAGAAAAAAATAAACATTGCGTCTTCCTCTCCTCCTCATCCCCACACACACAAATACAAACAGACATAAACACACACACTTTCTTTCTTGCTCCTTATTCTCATCTTTCCCCCATACATGAATAAAGTAATAATATGTAATATCGAGGTAGTCGTCCGTCCTCTGTAATATCCGATCCCAAGACAGGGCCGACGGGACACGGGATCCTCTTATCCACTGATATGATATCTTTAAGTCGTATTGTTAAGTACATGGATTAGTAGTAAGTACTAGGAGGGCTGTGGATGGATATGGATTATATATTGCACTATATTACAAAAAGATACAGCTGTCACAGGATTTTTTTCTTCATCTTTTTATCGCCATCATTTACTTTACTTTTTTTTCTGCTTCTTTCCATTCTCTCTCTCTCTCTCTCTCTTTCTTTCCTTTCCTTTCTTTACGGTAAGAACTCATTAATCATGTCATGTCAAGATATTTTTGAATGGATACAAAATATTAGATTATGAAGGAAGAGATGCTCCCGGAATAACGATGAAGGCTACTTTTTGCTCCCGAGGAAGAAAATTGTGAAGAAGATGATGATGAGCATCAGCCTATTGTGCTATATTTTTCTTTTAAAAAAATGGGAGAAAGTCTACGATATGGTTATATGCCCGATTGTTTTCTGGTGGGGATGAGCGATCTTGGATGGGTTTTTTCACGTTCGCCCTCCAATCCAAACCAACTGGTCAATATTTAACGAAATTGAATTAAGTATCTCCCTCACTCAGGAGCAGCCCAGCGCTCTATATATTTATGTATAATTCCATGCAAATTTTTTCTGTGCCGTCAGCGTAACTGCAGCGCATTAGTATGCTTATCCGTTCTAGGGAAAGAGCTGTTTTTTTTTCTAGAATTCGGAACGGTGGATTTGGAAGTGGTGAAAGTTGGGAGTAGATGAACGCATAATAGCATGGCATCCTGATATGGAATGAATATGTGTATGTTAGAAAGTTACGTAATGGATGGCTAAAACCGTGCATACTAATCTCCACAGTCAGCAATCAGCATGAACTCGCCATGGCTGCCAGTGCCAATAGCCCGAAAGTAAAAACTGCATTTTATCCCCATTACCCACCAACTATACGTCAAAAACAGTGGATGATGATAATGGTAGGCACATTTTTTGTGCTAACTCCAACACATGCATTATGTACTACTTCTAAGTAAAAATGCATACAGCCATCATCCCATCAGTTACTTACCTACTTAAGCAATCCTTTTCATTACAAAGGGACACGCAAGCATAATATCTCCGCATGTATGGGATGGGAAGGTATTCATTAGCATTTGGTGAAAGTTGAATAGATCCAAAAAAAAATAATAGTAATAATGATCATAGTACTTTTGCTTAAACTCAAACTAAGTATTTCACTTAAAAGATTTAATAGGACAGGCACGACTAGCCCTCTAAATAATGCACTGTTCCAGGATTTCCACAGCTTTTGCCAAAAACTTATAGAGATTTAGATGCAGCCCCACTGTAGTGTTAAGTAGATCAGGGACGAATAACAAAAGTTACTGGGGAGGGGGAAAAGATGAATAAAAAAAGGTAAGTAGCTCTGGCTGAATTAGTGAGGAGCCATTTTTGTGGTCACAGTTTAGAAGGGGAATATCCCATTCTAAATTCTACAAAATGGAGCAGCTCACTTGACAACACAGGGCCATCCTCACACAATCATTCGGAGAAGAATAATATTTTTAAATGGGCTTTATATCTACATATATGCACAGTACCAACTTTCACTGGAGCGGTAGGAAAGGTCGCATCAAGCTGGAGAGGGGAAGAGTCTAGGCATCATACGCAGATTAAAGCAGAAGTACAAGAAGAAATGGTCAGATATATTCTCCTTCTGCTCCTGCTCATCCCGAATCTAGTATGTACGAAGTCATGTTTCTTTTTGGGGGTTATTAAATTGGAACTCTGCATAGCCCACCACTCAACCCCAAAACAATGAAAAACTGGACTTTGGAGTTGTAACCGGGTGGAATTTCTAAAATAAAAGCTAATTAGTGGATGTGTCCCTTTTCCCAATTCCTTTTTGTTACTTCTTCACTCAGTAGTCCACATTTTTTTCTTTAAAATAAAATTCTCAGTCAAGCCAAGCCACGAGGAGGACCTTGTCGTTTAGGTTTTGTCCTTGTGTGTATATTCTGTTTACAGTTAAACATGAGTAAATGAATGCTGTGCGTGTTACATAAAAGTGGAATGATTTTCCCCACCTTGTTTTATCTTTTTCCCCTGGTTAGTCCCTCTTCCAGCATTAAACATTAATGCAGTTTCTCCCTCCCTGTTGATAATAACATGGGGATGGCGGCTGGTTGGTAGCCAGTGTGGTCATTAAGGATCCAACTGCATTTTGCAAATCCCAACGGCTCCCTCTAATCATTCCTCTTGGTTTGCTTTTATGCTACTCTTTAGCAATAAAAAGGAATTACACCTTGCTCCTAGTCCTGGGCAGTGCAGGAATAAAGCATACAATTAGATTATGATGATGGATTTATGAGCCTTTAATGCAATTTTCATTATATACCAGATTATAATTATAACTAGGTGGAACATGCTCGGGCATACGTACACATGAGGAGAATGCAAGTTAAACGCAAGTTGATTAGATTTTATGCTCCCAAGTCATAATATACTTATTGCGAAAAAATCATTAAAATAAATCATGATTAACTTTTCACCAGTAGTTTTGTCTCCTGGAAATAACATGATTTATATTTCCTTATACTTAATCCAAGCCTAGCTCAAAGACAGTTTAAAGAGAAAAATTTGGAGAAAGCACGAATACTTCGGTGACATTAATATTTCTTAATGACAAACAACAGTTTTTAAGGGTATCACAGAGTTGGGAGTCAAGTTCATAAGTTCAAAAAGTACATAATACGAGCATATCTATGCATACATGTCGGGGGGATAAAAGTAAATTACGCGGAATATAATTGTACCAGCCTAAAATGATGAATGAAACTGTCGATTATCTGTATAATAAGTTGAAGAATTAATGTGACACCAGCTGCTGTCCCCGAGTGCGTGTTGACGGGACACATAGGTACATATATCAGAGGAGAGACGATAGACGAAGCCCATGAAAGACGAAAGGAGAAAGTTGCTGTTGCTGCTTCTGCAAAAGAAGCCAAGCCAGAGACCATCTGTCGCTCAGCACACTTATTAATGCGAAAGGATGAATTTGTTTTCCAGCAGAGGATATATTTATGTACGTACCTATATGAAAGGGTAACGCGACATGTAAGTTGTGTATGAAAAATAGGATTGTAAACCAGGATGGGATTTATAAGGCACCCGAGCCTATTCAAAAGCCTAAGCTTCACTTGACGTGCAACAAACAACCTGAAGTTCACTTCAATCCCCGGGAAAACCGTTACAGTCAGCGAGAAGAGAGAGAGAGAGAAGTTGAGAAGCGCTGACGGAGAGAAAGCACGAGGGTACAAATAGTTTGAGCAATATTGCATGAACGCCAAGTTAGGATGAAAAGTTTTTTTTTCACTTGTTTTCTAAGGAGTATGTCATGACACATTGTACGTCATCACAGCACACACATGTCTTCCTTCCGTTGTTCTCCATCATCATCATTCCCTCTCCCCCAACTTATATGTGAGGAAGCAATTAGGGAAATTCTGTTTGACGAGGTAGGGAAAGATTTTTTGCCTCTTTTCCTTGCTCCCCACCAATGTTAAGTCATGTCAGGAGTGTAAACCCCAAAAGTTCATGCCATGGCAGGGGCAGGCTTTTCTCCAAGCCTCAGAGAAGCAAAGATCGGCAAGCTTTATATAATGTTATATCATATCTCTTTACTTGGAGCAAACAATGCCATGAATATTATGTCGCTGAGTTTTGTGGCATAAACCTCCGCTCGCTAATCACATGACATGGTTCAGATCTCAATCCTACCATTTTAGACTGATTGTCTGGAATATATATATGAGCGATGCGTTGCACTGTCAGGAACAATTGTTAAAAATGTGGGAGCGACTAAGAGATTAGCGAAGAAAAAATATTATTTTGACCTCAAATTGTCATTGTCAGAACGGGATATCATTTATGGGGAGAACATGACACATTCAACAAACATCTTAGTTCAAAAGTGGTCGCCTTGGAACATTTATATTCATGTAGGTTGCTGGAATGGCGTGAGCAGAATGCAAATTAAAAATGAGAAAGTACATTTAAAGGCCAAATAAAAGCATCATATCAAAACTGAAAGTTTTTTTTTCTCTTTCTCTTCGTTTCGCAAGTGCAAGAAGGCACAATTGCATTTTTATGCTGTTAGGTAAGGGATTCTCCCTTAAATGCTATTAAACATCCGAGGCCGACCTTGGTTCCTTCAGACTAACAAATATTTGTTCAATTACTATTATTACTTTTCCTTTAGCGAAGGGAATTACAAAATTACCTGAGGAGTCTGCTGGATTTATGTGTGCGAGTTGCCCCATCGGGGAAGTTTGCAGAACCAACAAATACATAAAATACCTACCTACTTGGCTGGGCTGGATTCAGATTTTATGCAACAGCAAACAGAAAGATGTACATCAGAACGGAACAGAATGGTTACATAGGTTGGGAGCTTGCCTCGCTTGTTTAGACTATGTCAGAGAGAGAGAAGTACGATGTCAGTATAAGTAAGAGGGACAAATAATGAGATAACTTTGGACTTGCCTTGTTCCTATTTTTTCTTTCTTTCTTTTTTTCGTCTCAAGAAGAGAGAAAGTCTTCACTTGCTTTCTTACTTGCCTAGTTGTTGACAAGGAGGAAGGAGGACAAATATACACACATTTTATATAAGCACATGCACATGTACATACATCTCACCGCCCTGAATATTATTGTCTCTAATATGCAGTGAGCCCTTTGCTCGACAGAGCAACTTTCACTCCGATGGCCCACTACATTGCCTCATATGAGGATATGTACTTATGTCTGTATGATGCAAGTGTGTGAGTCTCTGTATCGAAACATATTTCTTGGGACAACGTCAAGCCCTCAATTTATAGTTGGAAAGTAATAAAAACTTTTAATAGGGGTTTTATTTACTACCCCCTTCCATATTCCCGTTCATGGCTTTCCCCCCAACATACACACACTCATGATGAAACATGATCATGGCTAACTGTACGGGAACATGTCCGGAGTTAGTTTGGCTCTCAAGCACAAAAATTGCTTGGTGAAAGAAAAGGTAGCAAAGGAAAAAAAAACCAACTTAACCAACTATATAGGAAAGTGTGCTCTTCAGCTAAAACTGAACAACCTCTCGTTTTTCCCCACTGGTAAACTACATAAAAGGCGAAGATGAGTGAGGAAGCACAAGTTAAGAAGTTGATATTAATCAAAGACATGTTACTGATGAAATGATGATGATCATCATGATCATGATCACATTTTTGCTATATGATTGTGCCAGTGGCACGGGGGGAAGCCCATTTATTAAGAACAGATAAAAACGGAGAGGAGGGGGGATATCTCATCATTCCCTCATCTTTATTTTCATGTCCCGCCATTTATTACTCAATCCTTAATTTTTGCTCCGGAATTTCGCCATAATTACCTTTACTCCAAGTCGTTTAGCCTAGAAAAAAAAGTTTGGCCGGCAATAAAGAATTTTGTTCTGGGGAATGGGGAAGGAAGGCGACGCCGTCGCTTCTGAAAATAAACTTGGAGAGGAGAGAGACAAGACAAGGGGCTATAGGGAAAAGAGATGAGAGTAAATGAGTTAGATGGGTAGAAAAAGCAATCCATTCGTCTAAACTTCCGCACTCCCAAAGACAAACCCAATCCTTCATGCTCCAACCAAACTAGCCAGGAAGTGGCTCAACAAGCAGTCTTCTCTCCCTCTCTCTCTCCATTATATTTTGAAATGGTGAGATGGGAAGATGGGACGACACGATGACGGCGGATGATCAAACAATACATGGGCTTATATGACATTATGTGGATATTATTATATATTATCTGATTATATTAATAACGGAAGGGCCCTGACGAAGGGTTCCCTCTCAATTCTCAATATTATAAAAATTGGTAAGGTACGGTTTGCCTCCAACTGTCCCTTTTACTGGTAGTATGTTGACATTCGAATATCAGAGGTATGTAGGTATGTATGTACCTTGATGCTATACTCGTGAATGATTTTGTTGATAGAAAATTGAACACATCTCCCATCCCCATCGAATATTGACAGGAATGCTATTACATTTTGGAACATGTTTCATTCCCTCCACATCCACATCCACCCAAACACACCCAAGCCCATACAACACAACTAACAATGAATTGTTGTTGTAGCCTTTTTATAAAGAGTTTGGTGACAAGACAACCTGACAGATAAACTGATTGACGGAGTTTTAATACTGTACCCATGTTGTTCCTTTTTTTTTTGAACAAGGCGAAGGCTCTCTGGATGGGAAAAGAATAAATATCTCAGAGCACACAATAATGCCTGTCTGCACAAAGTCTGGAGCCCTGTTTTAGCCCTATAAGGCATAACACAAGTAAGGATTATATAAGAATGGAGTTTACTTTTATTTTTTTTGGAGGAATGGATATCGTAGTTAAATATAAAAAAAAATATCAGAAGAAGAAGAAGGCCTTCAGATATGTACGACTTTCCCTCCCACTTCTCGTCTCCTTTCTTCATGAAAACTCAGAGTGACACCCTAAGATTGCAGTATGGCATTACAAGTATTTTTCAGAGTTATTTACGATTTATTTCAAATCGGAAGGAAACTTATTCCAACTCTTTTTTTTCCTATGCTGTTCCCCCCTTCCTCTCAAATAGAAGTTCCAATCACATTTCACTATATATGGCCCCCAACATCAACTTGAATAGTTCATGTACTACTATTGAAGAGTGGTGGGACGCGTAAAGTAGTTGGGGAGAGAGAGATGAAATTGGACCGAATCAGGGAGAGAGAGAGAGAGAGAGAAGTGGGACTTTCTTATAAGAATACGAAACAGGAAGGGAGTGGGAAGGAGGGAAAACTGAAGAGAGGAAAACTTTGTTGGCAGTTCAATGCTGGGTTGAATGACGAGAAGGGAATATCCTTTGCGTCTTCCCCAGAAGAGTCGAGAGATCCCTGCCATTTTTGTTATTCTTCGTGTTCTTTGTCCCACCAGAAGAGAGAGAGAGGGGGAAGAGGAGTGTATGGGTTTGTAGGTTTCTCATCATCACCAGCCCAATTTGGCTCACATTGTCTTCATAATAAGCAACGAGGGTTTTCAATTCAATCCTGGCATTTGGGATGAGTGAGTGGATCCCTTTTAACTTGCGTTTCTTATCCTCCTCTCAGGAGTAAAAAAACTAGAGAAAGTTATCTAGGTGAAAGTTAGATTGCATGGGTGAATAAATAAGAGCAAAGGTGCGGACTATTTTTTTTTGGGATGATGATCCTATATACTCCCATCCATTCCACAATATATCTTATATCTCAAGGAGTATTTGCACCTCTTCTTTTTTTCTGCCCGGGCCCGGGCTGGGGTTGGATATGGACTGGAACTGGCAGAGCTGGAGTAAGTGGAAGCTATATAAAGTAGTGAATGGATGGATTGATGTATATGGAAAATTAGCTCAAGCTAAGGCAAACGTTTGCTGTAAATGTTACGCAGTTGCTGTACTCCATCCCAATCCACCCAACTTACTTTCTCTTTCGTGTACCCTGTTTATCTTTTAAATAAACTGGGAACTTTTTTTTATCATGATTGTGATTAAGGGGCAGCATGAATAGCAACATGTAAATAAAAGTTGAATTTCGTGGCACTTTCTCTCTCACTGTGCATGATCATCTTACTTTTTGGAGTTTCCTCCCATGAATTGTCTGTAGTTTGATGATGGTCATTTGTAACCAAGGGTAGGAGCAAACTAGATAAATCTCAATTCTTGTTAGTCTTTCAACTCCTGAACAGGTCCAAGAGGTGGGATCATGGCTTAAAGTCGTGCAGCAAACTAGGATGACATGGTATACTTATGATGATGTTCATACTTTTCTATAACAAGTTGAAAAAGTAACTCATTGACAACTTTCTTGTCACGCTTGTTAGTACTTTTAGTGTCCTTGGGAATGATTTAAAGATTTACATTTGAACAATTTGGAGTAAAAAAAAACTTCCTAGAAATATTTCTACTCTCACTATTTTCCATGCTACGTATAGAATTCGTATGTGCACATGCACATGAATAAGGGATCCAGTAATTAAGTTTAAATGGGATGCTTATAAATAAATAATTTGCATATGTAATTAAAGAAATGTAATTTCGTTCAGCATCCCTTCCAATCTTGAAATCAAACCGCACATGATGACTTCAACTAATCAAGTTTTCTTTTTCCTTTCTCGTTTCCAGCACCAACAGTGGAGATCGTGGACGATGGGGAGAAGCCACTGAAAGATAAAATCTTCAAAACAGGGTCAACTCTGGAACTCCGCTGCATCGTGGGCCAAGTAGATCCTGGGATGGGGAGTAACCAACATGTAAGCTGGTATCATGGGGAACGACTCCTCAACAATGATACCTTCCGGGGTGGAATCAGGTACACAACTAACCACATATAGCCATCATAACTCATATGATTAGTCCCATCTAAACCCTTGAATTATGGGAGCAACTCTTTAATTAGATAAATAATTACATGGAGAAAGCTGCACTTTAACATGGGATGTCTTATTGTTAGCATTTCAAAATAAAAATAAAAACCTTCTCCTCCCAGATTGACTGCAATGCATTCAGATATAGATATTTTTTGCTTTCTTATATCTTCAGCATCGTTACAAGAAATGAAAAAGTTTGTTAAACTCGACTCTCCCAACAGTTACATTCAAAATGCATATCTACCTAGCTATATCTAAAAGTAGAAATTAGAAGTACCTAAATGGATTGCAAAATGGTGTCATGGTTCGTTTGTTTTGGGATGGGAGGGGGGAGTGTGGGAGGAATTACAAACAATCCACTTTGCTACTTACATTAGTCGGAAAGTATTTACGAACAAAGTTTGACATGGGGATGTAAAGATAATGTAAGGCGTCAACTGAGGAAACCCTGTACCAGTTTTGGAACCCAGAGTCTCCCGCTTAAATATCTCTTCCTTTAACTTCTTTAAGGGGGGCTGTAAATTTATTAAAATACATTCTTCCAAGCTATTTCTAGAGCAAGCATACACACTCCCTCCTTAATCCTATCCATCTCACAGGCATGCATGCTTCCATTTCCATCCATGCATGGATGCTGATGCTGGTATCTGTATCTCTTGCTCAAGTAGACAAACAGTTTTGTCCCTCTCCTGATGATGATTTGTGCATGAGCCCTGCCAGCCAAAAACTTGTTCCCCTGCTTGGGAGAGAAGGAGAAGAGGTTTGTTTGAGCTTTAAAACAAATCTTATAATATGACATTCCGTAAACAGAATGCATAATAAATAATCCAGCTAAAAACTTTCTCCTCTGGAGAAAGTGGAGGGAAAGTAGGAATGCATGTATGTAATTAAACCACGAGGAGAGATGCGAGGAGCAAAGGAGTCACTGCGCACTGCAGCATAAGTTCTGCGGGATTTAACTGGACTGAAACAATTTGAACATGTAAACTGTCAACTACCTGTTAGCTCAAAAAGTTACATCATATCAAATGTATGTACATTTAGGTACCATGATGGAAATGTTTACGGTTTACTTGATGGGGATAATAAAAACTTCACTGTTTTGATACCTATGTAGGGGCAATGTAGCACTTTATTTGGCTAGTGGATGTATTTGTATGTTTATGTTAATTCGGGAGGGAAGTGCCTTGTCCATAATCAAATGTCGTGACATTGGGGCTCTGGCGTGAGTACTTTGTATGAAAATGAAGTGACATCATCCAATCCTAAATTATTCCTATAATCCCTGGCCCTGCTTATTTTACAGTGTTAAAATATCATATTTGAGAGATTTGAGTAACGCTGTACAAAGTCATACATATTCGTCTGTTGTCAGAATAATGTTCTGTTTGAACAGTGGATAATTGTTGAAAAGGATTATGATTTATAGTAATAATGCTTTCTCTTTCTCTCTTTCTTCCTCAGTGTCAAAAGTTGGGTCCGCAAGGATTTCGGGCGGTCAAAACTTAGTAAGCTGTACGTTGCGAATGTGAACAGGAATGACTCGGGTTGGTATACATGTTCCATGGGGCGTTATGGGAATGCTACAGTCTTCGTTTCCATCCTTCACGGTAAGCAAAAAAATATAATTTAACTGTCTGCTCCCATTCATACATAGTATTTTTTTTTACAATTATGACCTATAACAAACTACCTAATTAGAAGCATGCAATTAACTAATCGTAAGTCGCTCTGTTAATGAACTCTTACTACCTAATTAAAAAATTTGTAAATAATGCAAATTCAACAAGAGTATAACAGTTGATATTTTATAATTAATTGGCTTCTCCCTTTCCCCACGACCACCGACGAAAGGCAGTAGAAACAAAATGAGACAAATTAGTATTCTACTGTCTCTTTCTTCCTAGTTCTTTCCCCTACCTTGAGCTGCTAATTTTTCTTAATTACGACTTGGCTCAAATTAAAATCTTATTTTATTTTGTTTACTCTTTCCAGGAGAGACCCCGGCGGCAATGCAGCACGGAAATAATGGACGAATGGACCTCCCATTAAAGGCCCCCTTGTTAACTGTCGCATCTGTTGTTTACTTCGCATCCTTTCAGTTTTAAATCCAAAAATATAGGTTGTTCCCTCATACAATACAAAAGAACTATTTTTTTCTACTAAAGATACATAATATAATCTACATAATATAATATTAAAAAATATATTAATATTGAACATCAAGCTGAACAAAAATGTTTCAAAGATTTATACCGTCACAAGAAGTAAATCCTCAGTACAGTCAAAAATTTCTACAATATACTGGAAATAGAATAGATTTTCTTAGGATAATATAGTTCATTTGATAGAAAAAATTCATACACAATTGCTAAAATTATACAAAATAAAACCGGCCATATCTTTTTTGAACTGCTGAGCATTCACTTCTCCGCTGATATATGGTATACATAACCTACATCCACATTCTGTTCAACTCGTTGTTTGAATCTTAAATCTTTATAAAACTTACAATACAATCAGCTAGCTACATAGTTTATACTATATATACGCAAGTATACATCAAAATTGTTTATAGGTCCTCCAAATAAAGAAAACCCAGAAAAAAAATAATAAATATTTAAGTAAGCAGCGGAAGAAGAAAAAAAGTTGTATTCAGTCCAAATTAAACGAATCTAACAAAAACCGGCCGCCAGCCATGAAATTATATAGTAATTTATAACTACTTTAAGAAGATATTATGTAACAAGGAAAAAAATCATAATAAAGTGTTGTGGATAAACAAAAGAAAAAAAGGAAGAAAAATTTGTTTCCTAAGTATTTGGAATCCTACAAAAAACAAGATGTATCATTCAATCTATGTATTAGAGTGGGATGGGTATATTATTTTCCTCTCTAAAATAATTTTAAGACTACTCAAGAAAAAAAAAGTTTTGGTCGATTTTCTAAAGCGTCTTAGACTGTAATACAGATAATATGCATGTTTGTATGTATTTTATAAAGAAATGCATTACAATTAAACTATTATAAAGATGTGTGTTTTCTTCTTCCGAGTTACGGCAGCGCAGCAGCAGCGTCTAGACTATAAATATTATTTTTAACGGAACACGTTGCTCCAAGTTCCCCATGGAATCAAATCATTTTCTTAGTTAGTTGAATGTTGAATCAGATTGGAAAACACGATTACGAAACCTAATATAGACGCAAATACAAACAGCCACAAAAATATTGTTTTGGGCGTGTGGGATATACAATTTAGGTAAATTTTTCGCATAGATGGGTAGTCATTTTAAATTAATGATAGGTAGAGGATATAACTAATTCAAGAATGTACTACTACTACATTATCTATGTCTATAGTCATTGTGATGATTTAATTACCTAAACATAACAGCAGAGGTCAATTGTTCGCTACCTGTCTAAATCAATTATAAGATAGCTCATAACTAAAATGTAATAAGAGCAAACACTAATAATTTTTTAAAGGTAATTAAAGATAAGTGTAGGATTTAAGATTTAAGAAGGATGTCGAATGGGTGGAAATGGAAGAGTGTGCTAAATAAATATATAACAAGCTAATTTAATAAAGAATGATTGATATAAACGATATATGAAATGTGCATGCGTGCGTTCACGTGTGTAGAAATTTACGTATAGAATTAAGATGAAATATTTGTTATAAGCTACATACATATACAATGTAATACCATAATTGTAGTAAATCTAGTTTATCCAGAGAGAACATTAGTTAAATATAAGCGTACTTATATACATAGAATGTGTTATCCTTAGATAAACATATATCATCATCACTTTATATTACGTTATATTCTCAATTCCAACTCAAAATCTCCGGACCTCAAAAAGGATGTAATTAAATTACTAATTAAATCATGATACCAATTACACCATAAGTACAGTACAGTCTATATATAACCATACCTATTATACTCTGTAGCTTCGTGCATGTCATAAAACTATAAATTATAAAATTATCCCTACCTTCTACCCATACCAACCTACCTATATATTACCTAATCTAATATGACTACATTATACTGAACTTATAAAAGTACATTGATATGAGATATGATATGATATAAATATATCATAAATTATGATATATTTATATCATAATTATGTTTATTTAATTATGAATTATGATTCATAATTCATAATTAAATCGATCGGTTTCCAAATTAAGTCAAAAAGAGAAAGAGAGAGTATACCTATTATAGTTGAAGTTGAAACTGAAGAATTGAATTTTATATCAATATGATTATACGGTATTTGAAGAACAAAAAAAACTAATTTAATCTCGTCATGAATAATGAAATGTTTGCATGAAATTCCCAACTTGAGAGAGAGAAAAATGGAAACATTAAGTGCAAGTTCTCGTGATTTACTCCCAACCAACCACCTACTATCTACCTAATAGGACATTCAATCCAATCCACTATCCACCTGTCTATATAAGTTTTATTTGAAAGTAGAGCTTGTCGTGAGCCAAGTTAGCGTTTTCTGGGTAATTATTGCGCAAGAGGAAATGAATTTGGAGAGAAAAAAACATACCATGATAGAAGCGAGCATGGTGGTTTTTTTCTCTCTCTTTCTTGTGGTGATGAAGACGTAACAAAACTAATTAAATAAAACTTTCCAGTTACGAAACTTCAGCATCATCCAAATTTTTTCGACGTATTTTAATAAGAGGTAAATGATATTTCAACTGTTCTCATGATAGATTCTCATTTCGCAATGCCTCTCCTCCCCCAAAAAATAGTACTAGCGCCACCACCGTTTAAAATCTTTCCAAGTAATGGTACTTGAGTTGGAATAGAAGAGGTGGAGGTGGCCTCTGGAAAGAGTTTTAGTTGCGTATATAAATACTATACACATCTGTGTTTGCAAAATGTGCTTACATATATAAAACAACATGCTTCTAAATTGTCATACATTCTTCACAACTACATATACCTAATTGGAAGTATTTGCTAAAAAAAATCAACTGTAACTCATTTATATGTACCCATAATAATTAACGAATAGAAAATGTCAATAAAGGAAAAATTTAAATTCTTAAACAGCAACTCCATTCTGTGCATTACTTTCTCCATATGTATGCATAAAGCACAAAGAACAAGGAATTCATTCGCAAACCATCCAACGATACTCATTGGAAAACATATACAACACATACACTAATATTATACCATATCGGAAACTTTGATATTTAGGTTGAAAGATGAATGCATTAATACTTGTAACAGCTATGAGAATCGTGTTTCGAAGCACAACACAATCTAGCGTTGAAAGCATCAACAGCTTTCTCCCAACTGCTTTCACCCAGATATAGTCCAACTTCCATGGTGAATACGGGCAGTAGATGGTGCCATGATGCATGTGTAGAGTTTTGTGCGGATTGGAGTGGTGTATATGCATAAATTGGTGGAAGTTTTTTGGAAGTTTCTCATAAACTTACGAGTTTTGAAAACTTTAGCCACCGAAAAACCATTAATTGCAGACAGTAGGAAACAAGTTGGTCCATTAATTTCCAATATCTAACGCATCCAATTCAAATGTCTCATTAAAATCGACTATTTGATTCTACTCGTGCATGCAGGGGATGATCTTGCAACGTAGAAAATAAATGGAATTACGTGCTGCTGACAACGCTCCAAAATAGCAGATACTTATCTACCTATAGCAATGCTATATAAGATATATGAAATTTTACAATGATGTTGAAATGATACAGCAATTTGTGTCGCCATCAGTCATCCCATCATTCATTAAATTTCCGGCTATATATTTATAAATTTCAAGAAACTATCGTTCTGCCATCTTGATCTGGTTATTATTACTGATGAGGTAGAGCTTTCTACAAACCATTGTACTACACCGTTCTCAAATTCACAAACCTGTGTGCATGGCTCCTTTCAGTCGCTTTCCCCAGTCACCAAGTGTCTACATCTCGTGGCTTATTTAGTCAGTTGAAATTGCGAGTTCATCCGTATTTCCTTTAGTTCACTCTAACAACTGTAGGTCGGATGACCCACATCTTTCTGGAGTTACTTTCTCCACACGGAACATGCTTTTTCTAACTTTCCCTTTGCCATTACGGCTAAGGAATGGATAATGGAATTTGGTACTAAATGCACCGTGATGAAATTTAAAATTTTAGTCTACAACGCCTTTATTGCAATTCGTCACTTCATTTTTATTTAGATTTACTTATTACGGCTTTACAATGTACATTACATCCAGGTTTATTTTTATACTGGCATTTTATAACAGTGGTTATGATTTTTGTGGTTAACATTTGGTTTTGTTTTATACATTATATGTAGAATATGTAGCTCAGAGTGTGATATAAAATAAGATGATTATGGAAAATTTTGGCAGAGTTAGTTCCATGAAGTATGCATCATGAGTTGAAATCAAAAGAGGTTTTGCGCATTTCGAACATAGGCATCGGCGGTTGGTTCCCCGAACTGTCAGGCATGACTGGGACGTATGTTGACGACGGTGATGACTTATTGTGCACATGATGATGATGATCCAGAATGGCGTCATCTCGAGCGGAATGGCAGCAACGAACTGCAAGCTTTAATTCCCCTTGTAACTCTGAGCACCAAGAGGCCTGAAAGAAAGTTTCCACAAAAAAAGTTCAAAAGTTAGTAATATGCACATACAAGTTATGCATGTCAAAGTTAAAATTGAATTGTCTGTAGCAACTGAACGTGTCCCCTTCCTATTCAAGTATTTCGGGTTACGCAACACGGACAAAATAATAATCGTCAGCAAATAATCCATTTAAATTTTTTTTTGCCATGATATGGAATTTGAAATTTCTTTTAATTTTTTTCTGAGAAACCCTCCCAACAGCAAATATGGATACTTACATATTAGTAAAACGCAAGCATAAGTTGATGAGTTTTAATCCATTCGTGACGACGATGCGATGCGATGTTATCATGCCAAAATGTGTGCTTGTCTTTATCTGACTCTTCTTCTGCTGTCTCATCGTGAGTCTACCAGTGTAGAAAATTAACCATTTGTATGTCATGATTCCCCTTTTCCCGTCATTTGCTCATCCATGCATGTGAGTAAAAAAGTCTGTTTGTGTTTTGTCTCGCTTTCTCCACTACACTATATAGTGTATTATGTGACAATTGTATGCTGATAAGCACTATCCGAAAGTGTGTCTAATGTTATATGATGATCATGATCATCATCATATAGTACATAATATATCGTATTGTATCTACGTACTACTTACTACAGACTGCTTTATAAGCTAAAAGATTATGGTCATGGTGAAGTTCTTTGTGAGCGCGTCAAACACACTATCAACGAGTTTGAATGGAGTACTAAGCGTGGATTTAAGATTCACAGGCGGAGAGAGAGAGAGAGAGAGGAAGATGTGGGAAGAGGAAACCCAAGTCGTACACCAGCCTTAAGGGCAGTGATAGCTGCAATAATCATAATAGTGATAGTAAAAGCACTTATTGTCTCTATTAAATCCATCTGATTCCATCGTAGAATTTGGCTAGTCTTACACTACTTTTTACCCATTTTTTTCTCTCTCTTTTTTTTTCTTTCTCTCTCTCTCTCTCCAGAAGTGTGATCACTTTCGTTCAAGAGCCAAAAAAAGAAAAGTGAATGAAAACCTCTTAAGCCTGAAGCTTAGCTTTGGCTCAAGGCACATTGCTCAGCGTTCCTTAAATAGATTAACCATGTATGGCGCAGTTTTGCTTCTTATTTTACAAGCCCCGATGAAAAGGGAAGTTGGTGGAGAGGGAGAGAGAGGCTCTCTCTGTGACCGTCAAATTTTCGAAATGGAAAATAATTTATGTCTCAGCAGTAGATTTTTAGTTTGGTCAAGATCTTTCTTTCTCTCTCACACACATACAGAGTTTTTGCTGAAAAGCTAAGTAGGGACTAACCCAAAAATCTATTTTAAAACTTACAAGAAGCTCACACTAGCTATATGAAATATGTAGGTACCAATGTATACGCTTATCTATATGCTAAAATCTGCGCTAGCGGAATATGCGTCATGTTCCATGTTACATGGGTGGGTCCAAGGCTCATTGCGCTAATTTTTAAGGAGCCATTTACCCAAAAATTAGAAAGAATGACATGACATAGGACTTACTTTTCTCAAGCTGGCATTCCTCCGGACATGACAACAAAATTCACAGAGGGCGACAAACACGGCGAGCACCAGCCCGGCAACTAGGACAACGAACACACCTCCAATGTTGTCGATCCCCAAGGGGGATGCCTTTGAGTCCTTCTTATCATCCCGATTACAGACATCACCCGTGTTCTTCCACCATTTATTATAGAGTAGTTGAATGATCCCTTTTTCTTGTAATTCTAGAATTGCTAGCGATAACTTGTCACGCCAAGGGGAGCCTGGAGATAAAAAAAAACAGAATATTTTCAAGTTAACATTTTTCCTGCTTCCATTCATATGACTTTATTTATTTTCTCCTAATCAGTTCCACGAAGACAAAGGTACACAATACTTTCATATTTGTAAATATCTGGTTTTTCTAAGATGTGATCGGTTAGATTGATCCTAGCCAGCAGGCAAGTATGTGCACAGATGCGCTTACGACATTTCCAAGGAAATCCTTCCATAACCGTTTATTTGTATGTATGTTTAGTATAATGGAAGGAGACACTCACCCTTCGGCATCCCGATCCCATATCCCTTTGAATCCAACAAGCCGCCGATTTGTGTGAGATTGCAGTCGCGTTGAACAACGTAGTCAAGCATAGGTGATTCTATTAGAAAGGCATAGTTCCCTTGAAGAACTCGTTTAATACCTTGTTCATAAGTTTGCACGAACACATTTGGTCGACTTTCCATGTAGCCCCACATCTTTTGATACGTTGTGATAGTTGAGTTCTAGAAGGGTTACAAAGACAATGGAGTATTTCAAAACCAAATCATAATACACACATAATTCATTCATATCATGACACAAAAAGTTTGGGTTGACTCGGACTTTAAATGACAAACGGATTGCATTGGTGCCTACGTGTGGGAAGCCCAAAAACAGTGAAAGCATGTATTGAGCTTCGCGGAACAAATTATAAGATAAGGTTGCCATCTCTCAATCACATAAGTACAACTACAAAGGTGGAGTAAAGGTAAGGAAACTATTATGAAAATTATAATTTTCTCGCATTTTACTGTGACCAGACATACTACTTTCAGTAGTAATGTACTACTTTGGAGGATATATGTGCTGCTTGTACTAGTTACTTTCAAACGTTCACACTTGTTCCACCGGGAATTCGTTAAATATTCATTTTTTTCAACTTGAAATTAGGCTTACGGAAAGTAGATTTCTGACAGTTTGGTCAAAGGTTTGGGCTCGCTTCGCTCGCCAACCTTGTTTCCATTTATTAGGCGCACCATATTTCTGTAAAAAATCGGATTTCTGATATGGGCAAATAGTTGATATTTCAGCAAATTCTGTTTTACGTTCCTATGTCCATGCCTTCAAGTGTACTACTTTGAACTACTTTGAGCTACCCCTTAGATGTACTACTTTACTGCCTGAAGATTCTGGTCACCATGTCTCAATTGTCGAGAAAGTCGCATTATTTGGATTTTTAATTTGTATATATGATTCAACGTACAACAGCATGACTTTACTCTACAGAGACAGAAATAGTATGGGATTGTCAAATTTTTTAATTCCTCTCTTGCCCAATTCTCGTGTTAAATCAACGATTTGAATTCACATGGTTGCTACCCTTTCCGCATTAAATATATTTCTCTGGCCGGAAACTTCTTAACACTGCTTAAAATTAGTTCTGCATAATATAACCCCATTAATTTTATATGATCATCCCTGTATGGGATGAACAACACACCATGAATTTGGCCCAAAATGTGAAATATAGGCTCATCCATTTCCCCCCATCACGGTTACAGCCATATCTGCACATGAAAGTAAAATCCCTGCCTCAGCATAATATTGCATGCGCGTTCCAAACAATGTCTTTGGGTGGATTGTACCATTGCCATATTACCATTCCTCTTTTATCATTATGGAGACCAGTGGTGGGCGGCGTTGTAACAGCAACCGAACAGATTAAATCTACATATAATTTAAATTGGCGAATGGAATGAATCGACTCATGTAAGATGTGTGCAAAAACAAAACACCCCATGTCCTCCTCTCCCCCTCTCATGAAAAGTAATTTTTGCTGTGCTCTGCATCATCTCATCCCAAAAATAAAGTCATCCTCATCATCCAATTGTATAGTTCAAGAGAGGGGGAAGAGGACAATAATATAAGGCTCATGGGTTTTCTCTCTCTCTCTCTCTCTCTCTCTCTCTCTCTGCCCGTGTGTGTGTATGCAGAAGTCACTCTTCTTATAAAATAATTTATGTATCTGAAGCAAACCAATGTGATATCGTTTCTTTAACTTGATCATTCTATCATATCCATATCCATCCTATTCCTACTTTCTCTCTCTATATGGCGGGGGGGAGAGAAGTGAAGGGAAAGGACATTACTGTGTGAGTATCGGCTCTTTGGGCAAAGGTTCAACTCTAACTGGCTGGAAAACCGCCAAAAGAATAATCAAATTAAATCATTTCCAGGCCCTTGCTTTCCCTCATATATACTCACATAGAAATATATACATAGCTATGCACTGCTCTGCTGCCGGTTCGAAAACCACGACTGTAATATTATGGTAAGAGTGGTGGTGTATGCCCCATCGCCATCCTCACAATCAAATTTGATGTCCGTTCCTCTATAGCCCTTACTATCTATAAGTATATGGCCACGTCATAGCTTTTTTTTCTACTCCCTGCTCCGATTCTCAGAATAATTTCGATTCTATAGTCGTCACCAAAGATGGGCTTACTAAAGAGTTGGAATAGCCAAATCAAATAAAATGAGACGATGAATGATACTCCTTTGCACCACATGACCTTTCTGCACCATATAACCCTCCATAACGTCAGCGGAGGAGGGGAAGCTGGGGACAAGTCCAAGTCAGGGAGCCCCCTTCCAAATAATTATTCAGTAATCAATCTACAGATAATAAACGCTTGGGAATGAACCCGCCGCGATCCCCGGGAAATGCAACAGAGGCCATTTTGGATGAAATATATATGTATATATGTCCCTTCTTACTCGAAAGAAGTCCATTGTGGAGCCACTCTCCAGCGTCCCATAAGAGATGTCTGTTTGCTCCGCCAAGTCGTCTGCGGACTCAATCGGGGTGCTCTTCCTGTCCACCGTGAGGAATGCGGCGAGATTGGCAGTGTACGAGGAGACAATGATGAGGGTGAAGAACCACCAGATCCCACCCACGAGCCGGGTTGATGTAGCCTGGGAAATGAAATATTCATGGGGAATTAATATGGGGAAAGAGGGTTGGAGTTGTACTGGATTACTTGACGAGTCCTTGCGAGGTATTAATGTAATAAAAGCAATTAGAGTCTAATAATTACTTATGATTTCTGTCATTATCGTTACTCTACTGTATGGATACACGCGGCGATACAAAGATGCATTGCGACGGACGATAAGTTCTCTCTCAAACGCAACAAGTAAGGGAAACCCAAGAGGCTAGTGAAAATGTCATCAACTGCATCTGTCGGGCGAGAATCTGTCATACCATATCAGTAAATGCCAATAGCAATATAATGCATCCGTGGAGAAATCTTCTATACTCCATTATTATGCCATGGAGACAATACTGTGCAACTCCATAAGATGAAAAGCATAAATGTAGCAATGTTGAATATATTTTGCATTGAAGAACAATGATAGGATTTGACATTTTAAAGCATTTTAAAATTGGCAACGTGTACGATGATGAAAATCGCAATGTCCACATCCTGACACCAGAGCATACATAATTTGATCCAAATTTTGACATATTTTTAGCGTCAAAGTATATTCTAAAATCGATCACCGATGAATTATGAAAGCGATAATAGAGGCTAAATCGTCATTTTATGTATATAACATTCATTATAGCTATAATTAATTACTTAAATTACTAAAAAAATACATTACCTTTGGATTAAGACCAGACCCTTGGCGTAGAAATGTTCCCGTGATAAACCAAACGGAATTTGCGAACGAAAATTGATTTTCCAGCACACCCTCATCCCCAGCACAAGGGGGTGGGGCTAGCCATTCATTTGGAGTGAATCTTGCAACGACGAAGAGACAGAAGCAAACTATCAAATAGGCACCTGTCAAAACAAATTAATTGTCATTAATATCACCACACAAATAATTGACAACAGTTAACTCATGTACCTTTGTTCAGGTTAGCTACATTGCGCAAGAAAAATAGTTTTAAGGCCGTGCTAATTTTTCATATGGAAATTGAAGAGTCAACCGTACATATTAGGTTGGGATTGGGATTCGCAGGAAATATGAGGCGAATAGTTCAAAAGGTGAAGTCGTAAGCCAGCAACGTGATCACAATATGAATGTCTACCCAGTCATAATAGTTTTATAAACAAAATGTCAAGTTTACCACCCAAACAATATTTTCAGAGAAATTCATTTAGTGGAGCGAAAGCAACTTTTTTCTCTCAGTTCCCCAGCCCTTTCTCTTCAGTGGACTGTAGACAGTTGTTATGAGGTTGTGGTGAAAAGTGAAATTGAGAAATAAGGAGGAAACCGATCGGGGAGACGAATTCACTTCGACTTTTTCGTTCCAAGGATATATATTCTCCCCTTCTTAGAAAGTGGAACGTGACCAGTGTCAGTTATCAGAGGATATAAAAGTAAAAAGAGGGAAAAGTTTGATGAACACATCAACATGAACTATGTGCATACATATATATACCCACACACCAGCAAAAACTGGAATGGAGAGGGAGGATGGAAGTAAAAATGGGGAATGTGAACCCTTCCTCACTTCAACAAACAGAAATATTTTGAATTTCTCACAGAGAGAAAAAAAATGGCAAGACAAGTAAAAGTAATATTCAGGAGATGGTTAATATTAGGCAACTTGGTTAACATATATACATCATCCCATTCCAAAACGTGTTGATGATGATGGTGGATGTCAGTTCCGTTAAGGCACCAAGTCATTCATCTGGAGCAGGTCTTGGGTAAAATTAAGTTGTATTTTTTTGAATAGTCATGGGCACCTATCCGACTTTTGGTGGGATAGGGTCCCGGAAGGGTGGAATTATGACATGCAACTGACTGACTGACTGACTCTGTTCCCATACATATTAGGGAAAGAGAAAGTTCTCTCCCAAAAGTATTTCGATTTCCTGAAATATGGGCTAAGGTAATTTTTTGAAGTACTTTTCCTGTTGTCATTTAAATGAGAAAGTCAAGCCAGACGACATTGTTTAAAAGTCATAATAATAAACCGGGATATGAGCGGTTCCCACAGACTAGGTATATTCCATTTGGGAAGGAAAAGCGGAAGAATGCGAGTAAAATTCATATTGATGTTCATATTGCAAACTTCCTTCTCCCATCTACTTTCACTCCTCCTTGAATGCTGTCTTCATTTGTTGGAGTTGGCTCACCCCCCTTTCTCACTTTCACTTTCTCTCTCTCTTTCTCCCTCTCGTTCCCTTTCTCCTCTCCTTACACTCCTTCAGTCTCGGTTACATCAGGAACGAGAGAGAAGGAACATGATTGGAATGCCAAAAAAGCTTTGGCCCGTTGAAATGCTTCATTTCCCATATATTTTTTCTGAGAGGAGCCTGGCTCTGGCTACCTACACCATCACCATCACCGTCACATCTAGAAATGGAGAGCTAACTCATACATCGTGTATCTTCCTTTTCTTGTCCGTGTCGTTTCCTAACACTTTTCACCATAACAAGAGACCAAGGAGAGGCCATCATTAGATCATATCACATCAAGTTTCCGGATGTTCATTAGAGCAAAACGTGTTACAGCTATAGCCACACACATCCCCCTTATACTTTTTTACTGGAGTTGCTTATACCATCCAAGAAACTTTCTATCCTTTTCCTTCCTTTCGCTTTCACTTGATTTTAGGCAATGAAATGCACTACCTCTTCCCTTCCCTCTCCCCCAACTATGTACTCAAGCCCAAGGAATGAATCTTTCTTCGTAACAATCATACACTTGGCAAGGGCACACAATGAAGTAATATGTAGGCGGTGAGCACTTGATCAGGAGGCTCATGGTCGGTGGTGGCGAACATGAAGAAGGCTGTCAGAGTTTCACCCTTTCCAAGACATTGCACCAATGGCTTCATCATCATCATCGTGAGCATCAACCCAGATATATATACACCGTGACGTCTACCGCCACAGCCAACTAATCAATGCCATATTAGAAGGACAAGGAAAATTCCTTTTGATATGATTCCATCATGACATGATCATGACTCCTTCTCTCCTCTCTCTCCGCGGCTGAAATGAAAATCAACTTAAAAGTCGGGAGGAATGGGCTGTAAAATGAAATGAGCAGGTAGACACCACACCCTGTTGCTGTTACGGAATTCAAATCACTTTTCTTGGCATGGGGATGTCATCAATTTTTTTTATTACTGGAACTGGGGCACGACGACAAGAAACAAACAGGCAGAGTACTTGAACAGGATTCAACGGGATATGGATATATTGTGATTGTACCGACCGATCCATGTGAAATTAAATGGGAGAGTAGTTGAAAGGAATCAAAAGATCTCGATGACATTTCCCCGTTGGAATATTAGAATAGGAAAAAAGTCAGTAAATAACATCCCGAAGAAGATATGCAGGGCTGGGGCTGGGGCTATGCCCAAGACAAAAAAGAATGTCCCCATCATGGGAATGAACTCCCAGATAAATTTTCATCATGTCGTCTCGGCAGTCAACTTTAGTGAAATCTTTTGGCATAAAATGGGAGCGGGGGAAGAAGGGGAACATTCCCCAGTTATATTTTTTCTTCCCTTTCATAACTTGTATTGCCCACGGCCATTAGTCACAGAGAGCCACATCTCTACAACTATGCATGAGCGCGTAGAAGTGCACCATGGCATTCCAGAGAACCTATAATATGGCCCGGGTGTCACATGGGTATATTCTCCAGCATCCCTTTTGCTTCCTGTCCCCTCTCATAACATTTTTAAAGGCTGGCTTGGCTTGACTTGGTTCTCCCTCTGAGAATAAGATCGTCCTCCAGTCCTCGTCCCCGTCCTCACTCTCTCTGAAGAGAGTTTTGTGCAAATCAATTTATAGTCGGCGGCAGTTAAGAGTTGGATAGTTTTTATTTGTAATGTGGGCAAAGTCCCACACATGCACATGGGGAAGGGGAAGTCGCTTATTGACGAGAAGTTAAAGTAAATAAAAATGGTAAATGAAGGAATCCTCCAAACCAATAAAACCGACTATCTCAGCATTCCTAAGATAACAGCGTGCTCTGTTCTTCTCTTTTGGTGAGGAATGAAAGTAATAAAATATGGTAGGGAAGAGAAGAAAATGCCAGTGTGCCGGTTGCCACCAACTTGCTTCCTGAAAGGAAATGCACTCTCACTCGGAGAAAACTATGGAAGAAGAAGAAAGCATGACGATGAGCATTTCTTTCTTTGGAGGGAGGAAGGTAAGCCTACAAAGAAATTATCTGCGGAGGGAAATATTTACCCAGCCACTCCGTCTCAATTTCCCTTACCCAGTTGTCCTATGGCTCATCGAAGAGACAATAAATTTTAGTGGAGTTATTAAAGGATGTTTTTACGATCTCTTTCCTCCCATTCCCCCACGATACGATATATCCGCTAATTCAATCCTGTTCAAGTCGAGTTTAGACGGGGAAAAGGGGCGCATGCCAGGCCATGCCATACCATTAACGTGCCCAAATATTTTGGTGTTGCTATTTACATTTTTGCCGAGGAGAACGAAGTTGGATTAAAAAGACATTGTCATTGCCATTAGATCCATATCTATCCATATCGCATAGGTACTCTAGCATTTAATTCAAGCGTTGTTAATTGGCATAAACAACCCAGGCATATCTGAACAAACTTGAAGCCGAACATTAAACTCTGCTACATTCCCTTTCTTCACATCCAGTTAGGTATTCCGGGTTTACTTGAGTTTGAGAAATTGCAAATTCTACACAGCAGCCAAAAGTACCCAAAAAAAATGAATCTCAGCCTAAGCCATTTTGTTATCCAACCAGAACCAAAGTGAAAGCTGAAACCCTCTTGGCGTAATCTTAGCCCCCTTCCAAATGATTGCCTTCCGAGAGTGTGAACATGCTCACTTAAATATGCTCCCATATCATATCGCGAAAAACAGGAGAAGGGATTGAAGTGTATTGACCACAAATGTGGTAAATGGGCTAAGCATCATATCATTGGAAAGCATTCTTCCAGTTATTATATCGCATTCCAGCCATTCTTCACGCTTGTTAACCATTGCCCCACTATATCATCATTTTCTATCCAGTTCATCTCATTCCACAAACATTTATATGCATACTAGTGGGGGGGAAAGAGGGGCAAGTGTGAGTCATGCACATTTAATCTTCCGAAATTGTTCAAAAGGAGCCAGCAGCCCAGTGAAAAGAGTGTGGGTAAAAGGATTTTGATCCTCGTCACCTTTATCACCAGGTTTACCTTTATAGTATTTTATATAGTAACTATTTTCTCCCATATCGAATTTTACACTCCAGCAAATCCCACCTTTTAAGATTGTTTTCCACCATTGTGGAATTTTTTCCTTGCTTTCAGTCGTCCATATGAACTGGAGAGCTTCATATTGCTTGAGTGTGTTCCATGCCATGCCACCTGCGTGTAGGAATGTTTGTTCCACTTATG